>OX940805.1:17063110-17314599 GCA_954870605.1 Acer campestre | reverse complement strand
AAACATTAAACGAAAGAGCTTACAATCTTAAAGGAATACCATAAAGCAATAGAGATCATTTATGTACAAATGCATCACGCATTTTAACCACCAGTTAGCTTTGAGGACTGATTTGGTTTTTGTAATCTAATGCATTTTAGACCTGACAACAATGAAGCTTTCAGGATTGATTTTGGTTTTTGACGAATTGCAGGGTTTGAACCAAAATTAAACAAACAAAATCATCCACATCCTTTCTATTAAACAAACAAAATCAATTTTCAGGACCACCCACATCATTTCAAAATGGCCGATAAACTCCTAGCTTTACCCCAAAATAAAAACCATTTCTTTAAAGTTTATCTCATTCAATGAATAAAACAACCAAAAATAATTTAGAACTTCGGGTTCTAAATAAAGTATTGTATGCATGTATGAATCCAGAACTTCAGGTTCTTATTGGTTGGTAAAACTGCACTAACTTAAATATCTTAATAAATTCAGAAACTTCAAGTTCTGGTCAGTCGGTTTAGCCGAACTTAGTTTAAATTGCACAATAATAAATCAAGAGCAAATAAATCTAGAAACTTCAGTTAGCCTAGCTGAGCTCAATTCATAAATTGCATATAAATGCAAATAAATAAAAGACATAAAAAATAAATCCAGAAGTTACAGGTTCTAGTAGGTTGGCCCAGTAGATCTCATAAATAGCGGATAAATAATCAAATGAAGATAAATAAAGTGCATAATAAACAGATGAGGAATTGCATGTTCTGATAGGTTGGCCTAATCATGCTCATAAATTGCAAAAAAAAAAGTAAATAAATACGTAATAATAAATAAATCCAGAAACTTCATGTTTTGGATGGGCGACTAAAACCGCTCAAGTATTAAATTGCATAAAAGTAAAATAAATCCAAAAAATCCACGTTCTGGATGGGAGACCAAAATCGCTCCAGTATAAAATTGTGTAAAAGTAAATAAATGCCTACTAATAAATAAATTGCATAACAATAAAAAAAATCCAGAACTTCAAGTTCCGACTGGATTGAAATTCTTAATATTTAGAGCTTCCAGCTCTTATATTATTTTTTGCAATCTTCAAGTTGTAATAAAATAAAACATGGAGTTGTTTAGGGCCAGTTTGGTATTTCTTTTGAAAAGTTAAAATTAACTTGTTTTATAATTTTGAAATAAAATGATGTTTACTAAAACTTCAAAAAGTGATTAATTGATAATATGACAAGTTTTGATAGTGATTTTGAGAAGTAGGCGGTGGTTACTTTTTGAGAGTGATTATGAAATAATCTATTTCAGTATTTAATGAATCTTTTAAAATATCATTATTGTCCTTATGGAATCAAGTTAAAATTATTTATATTTTTTATTTCATAAAATTAAATATTCTCTATAAATATTGATTTGATTTATAAAATATTTAAAAAATAATTTTATTGTTCTTATGGATTTTTTTTTCTAATTTAAGTATTAAACTTAAATGTTGATTTAATATATATAATTAATGAAAAAAATGAAGTAAGATTCTAAAATCATGTCTAATTTATTAGTCATTGTAATTAATCTCAACACTATTGCAATAAAATTACCAAACATATGTATACTTATTTTGAGCTATACAGTAGTTTTAAAAATACAATTAACTAAATATGTGTCAATTAACTTCACAGTTGATTATTTTTTCAGTACAACTAACAATGATTATAATAAAAGTTACAACAATACCAAACTGGTCGTACATCACTCTTAGGGATCTTTTGACTTATATACAATATATCGTTATAATCTTCAAGTTGCAATCAATATAATATTCGATTGTATACAATCTTCAGGTTGCAATAAATACAATACTGAGTTGTAAGTAAATCACTCTTATGAAGATCTTTTTACTTGCATAAAATTGTAGTGATAACGTATTGTAAAACCACAGATAAATATAGAAGAAAAGAATATAGAAGAAGAGAATATGTAATTGCCATGCTTTACTGATATGTAATATAGAGGCAAATAAAAGAAGAACATTTTTGCTTACCCCCTTTAAGGGAGGTAACCATTACCCCCCTCCTAAATAGATGACATGTGTCCATAGAGAGGATAAATTTGTCCAAATACTGTTATCTTTTGGATAAATTTATCCCTCCCTAGACACATGTCATCTTTTTGGGAAGGAGTAATGCTTATCCCCTTGTATGGGGTGAATAAAAATGAACTTAAATAAAAGAGAGACCGTTTTTGTAAATTTGTAATATTCCACCTTATATTTGCCGTCGGTCACTTATGCGTGAAGCCAATGCGTAGCTCTCCTCCACGTGTAATCATACGTGGAATTCCACTCATACAAGCGGTGGAGAATCCACACAATTTCACAACAAGAATTTTTTTTTTTTGGATGTATGTAGGTCACATACAATCTTTAATATTTTTTTATTTTAAATTTTGAAAAATTGAAAATTTACGAAAGGTATTTTTGTCCAAAAAATAAAAATGTCGATAAGAATAATATATTTTCTGAGAATTGATAATTTAATATTGCATAAATGTTTTTTGCTATTCACATAGACGTCTTATGATCATTGTTACGAGTAAGGTAATGAAATATAAAATCAATATTAATTGTATTTTAAAAAAAACAGGTAAGTATATTTCATTTTCTTAATTAATTATTGTAGAATCACGATTGTATGTGATGATGATCACTTGTACGGTAGTAAATTTTGACATAGCATTATTATCAAAATTGAACACGAAGCATATATGATAAGCATACGATTGTATGGGTAGTTTTTGTATGATAGCTTATGCTATATGGGATAATAGGAATTAGCATATTTTTGAAGGGAAATGTAAACCTCCAGATTTGGTTATTTCTGGTGCTTTGGATGTTTTGGCAGAATTTATGAAGTCCAAGAGAGTTGTTTCGGCTCAATTTTCCTCTGTCTAGACCAGCACGTATTCTGAATGGTTAGCCCCTACTCCAGATCGTCTTAAGTTTAATATGGCAGTTGCTATACATAAACATGGGATGACGGTTGGTATTAGATCAGTTATCAGCGATGATAAGGGATTGGTAGTTGTTGCTAGATGTAACCAGCTGCCAGGCATGTTTACTTATGAAATTGGTGAATTGTTGGCTCTTCGGGAAGGTCTTCAGCTGGCCCATTTTTATTATTTGAAAGTTGATTTCGTTGATGTGGATTCTCCTTCGATGGTTGCTTTTCTTAACGATTCCGTCCCTCTTGTGGGTGAATCTAAACTCATTGTGAATGATGTTAACGTGTTGCTTTCAGATGTTGGCGTAATTAAGTGTTTAGTGATTTCCAAATCTAGAAATTCCTTTGCTCTTAAGTTAGCATTTGCAGCTTTTTATTCTATTAGGGAATTTTAAAGGTTGGATTTTAGTTCTTTGTAATGTTCTTGTTACTTGTTATTTTACCGGTCTTTATATATCAACAAAAAAAAAAAAGAAAAAAAAAAGTGGGTTCCTTAATTCCGAGAATTGTTAGACTTTGTCGTTTGACATCATTCTCCAAATATTTGTTATTCTTCATGTGATGTCTGAAGATATTTATTTATTTTATCTTAAATCATAAGCCATAATTAAGAGACATGATATTCCTTTATTTAAAATTAAAAAATGAAACAGTCATCTATTCATAACATGAGATTTTCTACCTACAATTCAATTTTTTATTTTTTACATTTTTTTTTCTAAAAATACTCCATTCTAAAATTAATTTTAAAACAAATTCTAAAGACAATTGGTTTTTTTTTTTCTTTTTTTCAAAATTATCCATTTTATCTTTGGACACTCCATTTAAAAAAAAAATGGGTGCTGATATTGCCACCTATAAGTATGATAAGCACACCCATATTTTAATAAAAATTTAATTACAAAAATATCCCAATAGAAATTTACCAATAAGGACAAACTAGTTTAATTAAAAATAAACAAAATAATATGTACACTTATTAATTAGACTTATATCTTCAATTATATCTCTTTATTACAAAAGAAAAAAGAAACTAAACCCTAACTCTATTTTAAGTAACAAAATCTCTCATTATCAAATAACAAAGTAATGGAAAAAGAATTTTTAGAAGAATCTGGTCTTACAAAGGTACGTATTATTTATTTATTTATTTTGTTTTAAAAAAATATAGCAGTATATATCGTTGTGTAACCATGAGATCAACGGTGGTATAAGGATGTGAAATCTATTGTAATAGATATCAGTAACTTGACAAAGTTGGTTCTCTCTGTTTTCATTTCCTTGAAGTAGAGCTTCTCAAACTGTTCCTTAAAAAATACATAGCATGGAATTCCAAGCGCTTTATTGACTTCAAATTTATGATTGGCCATGATGTAAAGAGCATCACCTCGTGTGTCCCAAATTTTGTGGAATGCGATTATTGTCAACATGGACGATGCTTAAGATTTGTAAATGTTGAGAAGATATCTGATGCAGTTGTTAATAGCAAGGAACTTACTACGACTGTACTGTGTTTTCGAGTCTAGAGAACTTAATAATTTATCATTTGTCAAATTGAGTATTGTTATAAGGAGATTTTGGCATATTGAAATTCCATACCAGTGACATTGACAAGTCAATGGCCCAACATATTTCGCAAGTGGAGATTATTGGCTAGTCAAAGCCTTCTCTTCTCAGGCTTCAGAAGAAATTGGGCCCAACGCTTTTCGTTCTCGCAAACTATATAGGGAAAAGCCCAAGAAACAAGTCCAGAAGAAACTCGGTTATCAAAAAAGAGAAGACCCACCTTACTTAGGCAACATAAAAGAATAGACCCTACGTCAGTCCTGTTTAGGGCGTCCTGAGGTCAAAAGCTTACTAGCAGAGCAAGTGTTTCTAGTCCTCATGTCACTTCTCGCCCCAAAAACTACGCCCATCAAGGTTGACAGTCTACTTAGATCTCAGAGGGACAGGTGTACGGCGTGTATGAGGTAACCCAGCTCAACACTCTAAAAGAAGTTGAACTTGGGCCAACCCACCACTCAAGGCTGAGGTCACTAGGGTCAGAACCCATAAAAACATCATGACTACTCAAGTGTAAAAAAGGGATTCATGCAATCCCACCTATAAATAAAGGAAGTCTCCTTAGAAATAAAGAGAGCAAAAAAATTACTATTGATCATATCTTGATATCTTGTGATTTATATTGTTCAAAACTTTATAGCATAAAACCCAACCAGAAATCCCTCGGGACCTATCCGGCCCGACGTACCATTGCCAAACACCCACAGCAAATTTCACTTGTCAGACCAAATCGCACAGGTGATATTTCAAAGATAAGTCAAACTCTATATACGTGGCAGATCTGACCTTTGACATTAGTGTTAGCACATTTTTGTGTGTCAACTGGCGCTAGAAGGAGGGGCTGATTTCATACCTACAGAAGAACTTGAAATACTAGCCATGACTCCACCTGAGAAAGTAGTTGAAGGTACCTCGAATCTTATAGAGGATACTCCCAACTCAGAAGATCAAGCAAATAATCCACGCACACCATAAGTCACGCCGGGCCTGACTTTTCATGCTTCTCCTAACCTCACCAGCCAGGCTATGCAGGAAGTAGGTGTGTATCTGCAAAGATTCTTAGAGATAATGGGTGGACAGATAACCCCAACGGCTCCACCAATCCCCATCACAGAGGAAGTTGCTCCAGTTCAAGGGTTGGCCGCGACATCAAATGATCAACCCACAACGCTACAACCAAAACTGAAGTCAAAAATAGTAAGAGGGAAGCCCAGCAAAGCTTATCAGTTATCAGATTCAGAAAGTACTTGTTCTGTTGGTTCAAAAAGGAGGTCTAAATCAATGAGTAGTGGTAATAGTGACCCCCATAGCCGACACCTCAAAGAGAAACAAAGGAGCCGACGATCAAGGCGGTCCAAAACCCCTCCACTGGGGGGGCAAACGTCGAACCCAAGACCCGACAGACTAGCAGCCCGACGACGGTTGGATTTTGGGACAAGGCCAAGCAGTGAAGCCCCAAACCCAATGGCGGGGGAGATCCAGCGCCTGCGAGAAGACATGAACAAATTACAGGTAGATAGGCAAGCAAGCCGATACGGCAGCCATCCCCGAGGAGGGCGTCAGGGACCTTTTATCTTAGAGATAACCAACAAGGCTTTTCCGTCCAGATTCAGGATGCCTGCAATGGAACAATATACAGAAGAAAAGAACCCTATGGAGCACGTGGATCGTTTTCTTGACCTAATGGCAACACAGACCGAAGATGATCGAATACTATGTCGGGCTCTACCTATAACCTTGGGGGATTTGACCTCAAATTGGTTCCGACAGCTACCCAATAATAGTATTAGCAACTTCGACCAGCTAAGCAAGGTTTTCACATAACAATTTATGGGGAGCTTGCAGCGTAAGAAATCTCTATCCCATTTATCTTCCTTGAGACAGGGCGGAAAGGAAACAATCCGTGAGTATCTATCTCGTTTTAACAAAGAAGCGGTTCGTGTAGAGGATTTTAATGACATGGCGGCCATCAACGCTTTCACTAATGGTTTACAAAGTGGTATTTTTTCTTTCCAGTTAAGGCGACAGCGGCCTCGTTCATATCCTATGTTGGTGGATATAGCCGCAGAGTATGCAAGGGCAGAGGAGGAAGAGATTGCGCAAGGGAGAGTGTTGGTGCATGGCTCGCATCCTGATAGAGACAAAGTAGATTCTCGAACAAAGGAGCGGGAGGAGTCTAGATTCCGGTCCGAACCAAGGAACGATTGGGGAAAGAGAAAAAGTCCTATGACAGAGACTCGAGACGTGAGGAGAAGGTTCGAGGGCCAGTATTCTACCTACACGCCTCTAAAACACGACACAATCGATGTATTTGCAATTGCCCAGGAGAAAGGGTTGGTAAAATGGCCCGAAAAGATGATGACAGCCTCAAACAAGAGAAATCCAGACCTCTATTGCCGCTCCCACAAGGATCACGGTCATGATACCTCTAAGTGCTATCAATTGAATAATCACATTGAGAACCTCATCCGGGACGGCCACCTTAAGGAGTATATACTCAAGAAAGATTTTGAAAAGCAAGAGACTCAGAAAGAGGTCGGGACCAGCAAAGGAAATCCCTAAGAAACATTCACCGAGGTTAAGCCCTATACACACCATCTTTGGCGGACCTAATACGGGAACTAGTAATAGAGATCGAAAGTCCGAGATCAGGGGATTGATGGTCAAGAGCTTAATAGAGATCAATTTAACAGAAAGGGCGTCTAAGAAACTTAAGGAAGGATGGGAGAAAATCAACTTCACCCCAAGCGACGCAGAAGGCAGTGAAGCCAAACCCAACGATGCGATAGTAGTAGAACTCCGGATAGCCCACAGGGACGTTTGTAGGGTGATGGTGGATAACGGAAGCTCAGCGGATATCCCCAATCAGACAGTCCTTCATTAGTTGGGATTCAACGTCAGTGACTTGGAACCATTCAACACGGCCCTTAGAGCATTTGGGGGATCAGAAATACGACCACTGGGCACCATTCGTCTACCCGTCACGATCGGGGTGGCACCAACCCAGTGAGCTGTACTAGTAGAGTTCGTCGTAGTAGACATCAAGTAATGGCCTTACAACGCACTGGTGGGTCGACCATTCCTCAATCAAATCAGGGCAGTCACAACTACATACTGCCTCAAAATAAAATTCCCGATTGATAATGGAACTGGTGAGATTATGGGGTGTCAAGAAACAGCACGAAAGGCCAATTTATCAATGTTCAGGGGCAAGCAAACCGACGAAGTGTGCCAAGTTAAACTCATTAGCAAATCCGAAAGGAAGAAAGCCACAGCAAAAAAAAAACCGAGGAGAAACCTTTCGAAATATAAGCTTCCGCAGGGACCCCCAGAGACAAGTGGGAGGGACCCCACCAAGTGGTGGGGATTGCAGGACACGAAGCTTACCGCCTCTCACGGCCGGGGCTGGTTACACCATTCAACCATAGAGCACACAATATTTTGAAACTTTATTATCCCAGAGGAGTTGTCTCGGGGTCTACCATGAGTTCTCCCCTCTTTTGCAGATAGACAGACAGACAAGTATTAAGAATCAGACTACATATCCTTTCTATTGTAAACACCCGAGGGTGATAAATGAAAGTACGAAGTTAGAAGAAACTTGTATCACAGTCTAAGTACAAAAATCATCCATCATGAAAAGGGAAGATAAGAGACCGCCTACACGGCACAGTCTGAGTATAAAAATCATCCATCATGAAAATGGAAGATAAGAGACCACCTAGGCACAGTCTGAGTATAAAAATCATCCATCATCAAAATGGAAGATAAAAGACCGCCTTCAAGGCACAGTCTAAGTATAAAAATCATCCATCATCAAAATGGAAGATAAGAAACCACCTTCAAGGCACAGTCTGAGTACAAAAATCATCCATCACGAAAATGGAAGATATCAGACCGCTTACAAGGCACAGTCTAAGTATAAAAATCATCCATCATCAAAATGGAAGATAAGAGACCACCTTCAAGGCACAGTCTGAGTACAAAAATCATCCATCACGAAAATGGAAGATATCAGACCGCCTACAAGGCATAGTTTAAGTATAAAAATCATTCATCATGAAAATGAAAGATAAAAGACCGCCTACAAGGCACAGTCTAAGTACAAAAATCATCCATCATGAAAATGGAAGATAAGAGACCACCTTCAAAGCACAGTCTGAGTACAAAAATCATCAATCATGAAAATGGAAGATATCAGACCGCCTACAAGGCATAGTGTAAGTATAAAAATCATCCATCATAAAAATAGAAGATAAAGGACCGCCTATAAGGCATAGTCTCAAAGATATATACATACATATGTAAGTAAAAAAAGAAGCCATCATCATCGTCATCATCATCCATCACAAAAAGGAGATAAAAGATAGCTTTCAGCCCGGCAGAGGTATTCCTAAAAAACACAGAGCGTATAAAAGGTCAGGTACCGTTTTATTCATAATAGTTCTTTCATATTATATTTGATAAAAACACTCAGCAAAATAAGGCGCACTAAGGCCTCAGTACATAACCAAACCAAGAAAGAAATACTATCTCTCTCGGGACAAAAAAAAATGGGTTGAGATCCAACGGCTTCGGATTTCGCGGGGAGCGTGCACATCATTTCAGGTGAACAGCTGTTACCATAACCTGAGGGTCGAATACGAGACACATAAGCTACGTATCACTTCGCATTTAATATGTGCGTCCCTAGGAAATATTCAGACCCGACGAATGGGTAAGGATACCATCAGTTCTTCAACACCACCAAAGGCCCAACGACTGTGTAAGGACACCATTAGTCAATTGCCACCAGCTAGGCCCGACGAAGGTGTAGGATACCATCAATTCTTCAACACCACCAAAAGGCCCGACGACTGTGTAAGGACACCATTAGTCAATTGCCACCAGCTAGGCCCGACGAATGAGTAAGGATACCATCAGTTCTTCAACACCACCAAAAGGCCTGACGAAGGTATCAGGACACCCAGTCCATTGTCACCATCAGACCCCGACGAATTAGAAAGGATACCATCAATCCTTAATAGCCGCTGTTAGGCCCGGCGAATGGAAAACCTGAGACGCATAGTAGGATTATCTCTCCGGATGGAAATTTTTCCTTTCCGAAGAGCTAGGGGGTAAATGTTATAAGGAGATTTTGGCATATTGAAATTCCATACCAGTGACATTGACAAGTCAATGGCCTAACACATTTCGCAAGTGAAGATTATTGGCTAGTCAAAGCCTCCTCTTCTCAGGCTTCAGAAGAAATTGGGCCCAACGCTTTTCGTTCCCGCAAACTATATAGGGAAAAGCCCAAGAAACAAGTCCAGAAGAAACCCGGTTATCAAAAAAGAGAAGGCCCACCTTACTTGGGCAACACAAAAGAATAGACCCTACGTCAGTCCTGTTTAGGGCGTCCTGAGGTCAAAAGCTTACTAGCAGAGCAAGTGTTTCTAGTTCTCATGTCACTTCTCACCCCAAAAACTGCATCCATTAAGGTTGACAACCTACTTAGATCTCAGAGGGACAGGTGTACGGCGTGTATGAGGTAACCCAGCTCAACACTCTAAAAGAAGTTGAACCTGGGCCAACCCACCACTCAAGGCTGAGGTCACTAGGATCAGAACCCATAAAAACATCATGACTACTCAAGTGTAAAAAAGGGATTCACGCAATCTCACCTATAAATAAAGGAAGTCTCATTAGAAATAAAGAGAGCAAAAAAATTACTATTGATCATATCTTGATATCTTGTGATTTATATTGTTCAAAACCTTGAAGCATAAAACCCAACCAGAAATCCCTCGGGACCTATCCGGCCCGACGTACCATTCCCAAACACCCACAGCAAATTTCACTTGTCAGACCAAATCGCACAGGTGATATTTCAAAGATAAGTCAAACTCTGCATACGTGGCAGATCTGACCTTTGACATTAGTGTTAGCACATTTTTGTGTGTCAACAAGTATGTTAATAACTTAAGAGAGTTTATAAATAAATTGTATTAAAATGAATACATTCATTTAAATAAGGGTACTATTGACATTAAGATGTGTGATATAATATTGATTTAATTTTACATTTTAGACATAGATGTACTTATAAATATAGGTTTACTTATCATATTTATGGGTAGCAATTAGGGATGGCAATTAGACCCAGACCCGCGAGACCCGACCCGCGTGGGTCGGGTCTGGGTTCAGAATATTAGACCCGATTCGGGTCCGGGTAGGGTCCGGGTCTGGGTCTGGGTCTAGGTCTAGGTCTGGGTCTGGGTTCGGGGTCTGGGTCCACAGACCTGGACCCAGACCCAGACCTGTAGACCCGAATAATGAGTGAGTTTAAAAAAAAAAAAAAATTGAAGAATTTGAAATTGAAATTGAATGTAAATAATAATATTTCCCTTTTATGTCCTCTATTTATTAATTTTTTTATTTAGTTATTTATATATTTAATTATATATATAGTATTTTATTGTTTTTTTTTTTTTGGATCGTGGGTCCACGGGTCCGTGGGTCCAAACCCAAACCCGCGAATTTTCATGGGTCCTCGATCGGGTCTGGGTCTCGCTAAGACCCGCGGGTCCAGACCCGAACTCGAACCTGAAAATTTTCATGGGTTTAGGTCCGGGTTTGGGTTCAATTTTTTTTATCGGGTCTAGGTCTTGGTCCAGTAGAACCCGACCCATTGCCATCCCTAGTAGCAATATCTGCACCCTTAAAAAATTTAATTAATTAAATATACCTAAAAAATTATAAGATCGAATCAGGATATTTGTTGAATTAAAACAATTCACAATTTGGGATTGTATCTAAAACCCTAAAGCGCAATAATTTCAATCATCCCATTCTAATACAAAGAAATCAAACAATAATGAATCAAATTCTTAACTTATTGAATATAAGAAGATGAATCAATCATCCTCCATCCTATTTAATATACATAAAACTTTAATAAGAATATTTGGATTTAGGATCTAGATTATCTAGAGAACCTTTTACCTCAAATTATTTTTAATGTAGTGGATTAAAGTTCTGTTAACCAATATATAATTTTTTTTTTTTGAATAAAATTCTCTACGCAAAGAAGTAACTTGGGTAATTTTATTTTATTTTTGAATTCTTTGCACCATCAAACTAAATTTTTAGTTTAGAATAATTAAAGCTTAAAATCATACTAACTTATAAACCAATGTGTTTGAGAGATTTTCCATTAAAAAAACTTCATGCAACCTCCAAATAGAAAGAAGGATTACTTTAAATAAAAAAAGGATGTTTCAAAAAAAAAAAAAAAAAAAAAATAAAAAATAAATAAATAAATAGAAGGAAAGAAAGAAAAAGAAAACAATGTTGAAAGGTGCCTATCTATCATTCATGATTTTCTTCTTGTTGCATATCATTCTCCATCACTTCCTAAAAAATAAAAAATAAAAATAAAAACCAATTTAGAATATATATATATATTTTTTGTCTTATTTAGTAATTTTAATTCATGTTACAATTATCATTAATTAAAAAAAAAAAAAAATTAAAATATACTGTAAATAGATATTTTGTGGATTGCTAACGGTATCACTCTTATAACATTAACCGTAATTTATCTTTTACTTTTACAAAAATGCCATCAAAGATCAAAATTCATATCAATTCTTTTCAAATTTGTTCTTTTTCTTTTCTTCGTTTCAACTTCTCAACAAGATTGTCTCTATTTAAATTTGTATTCAAAGAAAGATAGATGCAAGAAGAAAATTCGGAGTAAAGTATTTCTTTTATTTTTATTATTAAAATTATATTTTTAATTGTTTATTAACAAATTTTTTTATTTTGTATTGAGTTGTGATTTTTTTTTTTTTTCTAATTATTTAGTGTCATATTTTTATTTATTTAAATGTAATCTGTAGTTTTTTTATGTAGAGCAATCACTATGATTAGTTTCTTAAATCCCATCAAAAAAAAAAAAAAGATTAGTTTCTTAAATGAATTTGAAGAGCGATGTCTGGCTCTTCTTCATTTGAAGTCGGCTTGAAGAATCTCCCAACAGGGTCGGGTCCAATGAGAAGTAAGCGGATCAAAAGACCATTTAGTGGACACAACACCTCAAGAAACTGTAGACAGTTTCTTATCGCCACAAAGGCACAACTTCCAAATCTTATCACCAAAGATTGTTGTCCTAGTTTTCCACAATGCTTAAAAACACGACACGTGGTGAACACGTGGCAGAGTCTGCTGCACAAGTGCTCTGGACTCTTCTCGTTTGGTTCTAATCTTAACACGTGTCACAACCTCCATAACTCTTGTTTCTCTATATAATTACCATTTACCAACACCGATTAAGCAGTTTGTGTTTTGTCTCAAGTTAAAAACAACAAGAAGGAAAAGAACAAGTGAAAATGCAGTCAATGAAAGAAACCGCAGCCAACATCGCAGCCTCTGCCACGGCTGGCATGGAGAAGACCAAGGCCACCATACAAGAGAAGGTACATCTTTTATCAATTTCGTGTTATATGAAGTAATTTCTATTAATATTTTTGATAATGCAAAACATGGTGGTGGTGATGGTGCAGATGGACAAAATAACAGCTCATGGCCCGGTGGAGAGAGGTATGGCGACCGAACTGAAACAAGATAGGATAGAACAAGCAGAGATCAACAAGCAGGAGGCTCATCATCAAAACGCAGCAGCAAAGCATTCAAACAGGGTTGGTGGTGGTGTTCACAACCACGGTTACACCGCTACTGGAGATGGGGCCGATTACGGAGCTGGTGGCCACGGGACCGGTTACGGAGCTGGTGACCATGGGGCAGGTTACGGAACAACTAGGACTGGGGCCCGTTACGGAGCTAGTGAGCATGGGGCGGGTTATGGAACAACTGGGACTGGGGCCGGTTACGGATCAGGTGGGCTTGAGACTGGTTCCGAGTACGGATCAAGTGGGCTTAAGACTGGTACCGGGTACGGAACAAGTGGGATTGAGACCGGGACCGGTTACGGAACAACTGGGACTGGGGCCGGTTACGGATCAGGTGGGCTTGAGACTGGTTCCGAGTACGGATCAGGTGGGCTTGAGACTAGGACTGGTTATGGAACAACTGGGGCTGGTTACGGAGCCAGTGAGCATGAGGCGGGTTACAGAACAACTGGGACTGTTACTGGATACGGATCAAGTGGGCTTGAGACTGGTACCAGGTACGGAACAAGTGGGACTGGGCCTGGTTACGAAGCTAGTGAGCATGGGGCGGGTTACAGAAAAACTGGGACTAATACCGGTTACGGATCAAGTGGGCTTGAGACTGGTACCAGGTACGGAACAAGTGGGACTGGGCCCGTTTACGAAGCTGGTGAGCATGGGGCGGGTTACAGAAAAACTGGGACTGATACCGGTTACGGATCAAGTGGGCTTGAGACTGGTACCAGGTACGGAACAAGTGGGACTGGGCCCGGTTACGAAGCTAGTGAGCATGGGGCGGGTTACAGAAAAACTGGGACCGGTTACGAAGCTAGTGAGCATGGGGCGGGTTACAGGAAAACTGGGACTGATACAGGTTACGGATCAAGTGGGCTTGAGACTGGTACCAGGTACGGAACAAGTGGGACTGGGCCCGGTTACGAAGCTAGTGAGCATGGTTCTGGTTACAGAACAACTGGGACTGGTACCGGTTACGGATCAAGTGGGCTTGAGACTGGTACCGAGTACGGAACGAGTGGGTATGAGACTGGTACCGGGTACGGATCAGGTGGAGTTGAGAGTGGTACCGGTTACGGAAGAAGTGGGAGCGGGACAGCATCCTACTCGACAAGTGGGGCCTATGGGCAGCCGACGGGTCAAGTGTTAGAAGGGGTGCAGTTGTCGGACCCGACTGGGAGGAATACGGAGACGGGTCACAGCCTGTCACATGCAGAGGGCCCTGGTGGAACTGGGTATGGCACCGGTGGTACCTATTCTTAATTGTCATCTTCCTCACTTTTTTCCTGTTTTGTTATTAATAAGTGCCGATCGACCTCAATTCTCTTTTTAGATTAGGGTTTGGGAGTTTGTTTTGGCCATGTCTGTTTTTTTTTTTTTTTTTTTTTCGTTTTTTCTTTCTGTTTTGTACTTGTTGCTGTTGTCCTTTTGTTCGTGACGACGAGCACAATCAGTATAATATATATAATTATATATTTGAAGTAAATGATTAGTCTTGGGAGGTATAATAAGTAAAAATGCATTATGAATATGATCTTGGAAACACAGTAGTATAATCATCGAAAATTTAATTGAATGCACGAAGAAGCAATGCATCATAGGCGATGAATCATTTTGTTTTGTAAAGAAAGAAATGCAAACGCAGTAGCTAAAATGGTAATCTGAATTAGAGAATTACATGATATTATTTTCTCCTTGTTATTGTGATGCAACAGATAGCAACAACATGGGAAAATAGCCGTGTTTGCTGCTATCTGTTTGTAGCCTAGAATACAAGGAAGAACAGTTTATTTCCAAAGAAGATAATTATTAATTAAAATAAGTTTTAATTTATAAATGTTATCATACTATTAAAAATCTCTGGTCTAGATCTTGAATATTTAATAATATTATTTTTATTTAATAATTTTTTATTTATTAAAATTTACTTTCTTACTGTACTTTATATTATTTGAATATTAATTATTATAAATTGATAATAACATAAAAACATAAAAACATAAAAACATAAAAACTTTCAAATGAAAATTATAATAGCATAAACATATTAAAATAAGGATAACAAATAATAAAAAACATAAATAATAGCAATATAACATATCAATATTTCGAAAGATCATCCAAATGACTTTTATATTTACCTAAAAATGATTCACTTTATATTTGTGAATTGTAAGTGTTTTTTTTTTATTTTTTTCCAATAATTTTTATCTTTTTTATTCAAAAGAATACGCATTCATCGGGATTTGTTATGGAATTCAAATTTATCATCATAATTTATTCTCTCATGTTCATGAAGAAAATTGTTTGATAAAAAAAAAATATAGATATATATATATATATACATATATAGGAGAACATAGATGTTATATAGTACTAAAAGTAAACAAAAACTAAAAATGTTATTAAAGTATTATTTGTTAAAATTTAGTTGAAAAATTAAATTATTTAAAAATAATTTATTAAAGAAAGTAAAAAATTAATAATGAAAATATAAATTATTTGAAGATAGAAATATAAATAGAGATAGAGATAGAGATAGAGATGATGATAGAGAGGGTTGTTAAAGTGATTTTTTTTTTTTTTTAGATATTTAGGCTATGTTTGGCGGGAGGGAGAGAGAGTAGGAAGGATAGATGAATTAAGAGGGAGAGAGAGTAGAAGGGATGAAGAGGTTAACATCTATCATTCATGTTGTTTGGTATTAAAAAGAGAGTTGAATGAATAGATTTATATTTAATTTGTAAATTTACTAATATTACCTTTAAAAAAAAAAAATAGAGGGCATTATGATCATTCCCTTCCAATTCTCTCTCCCTCCTTTCTCATCCGCCCATCATTGGGCGGATTTATTTTGGTGGGCCCAGATAGATCACATCTCTCACCTCTTCTCCTCTCCTCTCCTCTCCTCCCTCTTATCCCTCCAACCAAACAAGGGATTTGAGCTCTCCCTCCAACCCTTTCCCCCCCTTAATTTCTCCCTCTTACCAAACACAGCGTTAGAGATAGAGATCAAAGATGTGACTCATTTAACTTTTTTTGAGTTTACTATGCAAATGTGACTCAACTCCTTCCGTCACACCTAACATGTTTTAATTTACCATCCAACTGTGATCCGTGTGATGTACGGATCACACCTCAGTTTTTTGGAGTGTGCAACCCATGTGTCACTCCTTAGGTCCGTCGCACCTCAATTTGCAGGAGAAAGATTATAATAAATGGAAGTTAAGTAAGACATCTAGCTTTCTTTGTAGTTTTCATGACTACTAAAGCTAGTTAAGACTACTAAAGGTAAAACAGTTTTAACAAGGCAAAATTTCAGATATAATCATCTCTCACTTTCACTAAGATGCATTGCACAGCCAACATACAAAAGGGAGCTCTCACTATTACAAGACTGCAGAACAGCAGTTACTAACGGGCAAAATTGAATAAAGGTCCTCACACTCCTGACTTCCGCAACTCAGCCGCCCCATGTGCAAAGTGACATCTTTCTCCAAAGGTGCAAGAACCCTTGGCAAAATTGTCACATAGCTTTGTCTTAAAGTTGTTGCTTCCCGCAGCTGGAGCTCCGGGGCCTCCAATGATTTTGGCATGGCTGGGACCAATGCTCACAATTAGCTCTCTTACCATAGCACTTGCTTGCTTAATCTGTTCAAATGACCCTTCAAGCTCGATATTCTTCAGATTGGGATCTATCTCATGGTCCCGGATGGAAAGCTTGGCCCCTGTTTGGCGACAGATCTGCTTAGAGTTCACACCACCCTTCCCAATGATGGCTCCAGCTAAGGAAGCATCTACACTGACTTTTGCAGTAGCTGAGGCACCAAAACTAGCAGCAGGTCCAGGTCCAGGTCCAGGTGCAGGAGCAGGTGGCTCCATCCGACCACCCATTCGGCCTGGAAATGGTCCCATGGCACGTGGATCATCATGAGATGGCGCAATAGGCTTGCCAAGTTCCCATTCACCATGTGCAAAATGGCATTTGTCACCAAACTTGCAACCTTCAGCACTGTTGAACTTGTTACACAATCGGGTTTTGACTGCAGATCCTGAGGAGCCATTTGAAGTGGGTGGTGTTGCACCCATGTTTCTAGATGGTGGTGGCATGGCTGGAGCTAAATTCATCATCTGGGCCACAGCGTTATAACCACCAGGAACATAATGCAGGAAATGGCAGCTCTCACCAAATGGACATCCAGCAGTGCTGCAAACCCAAAGAATAAGAAAAATCAGATAAACAAAAGCCCACAACGACCATACTTGCAAGCAGTATCCACAGGCAAACCACAGATATCTGGATTCCTAACCCCACCACCTACCCCAAAAAGAAAAACAAGAAGGAAATCCCACCAGAGAAATATCAGAGAGGCTAAAATACATTGGAGGCACTCTGATAAGAAAATAAGGGACTCCATGATGAATACTAACATGGCTTATTAAAGTAAACAAGAACTTGGTTCTTGCTGCATTGTTATAATTAATAGACCAAAACTACGATATCACAATTCACAATCAAGTTACCATGAAATATTGATATCATATCTTAGTTGCATCATATTTTGACAGATTAGCTTCTTTAATATTTCCCAATAAAAGATTTGTGGTCTCATAGCAATAATAATCCATTGTCATTGCAGGGAAAGATTTCAACATCACAAGAGATATAAGCTACAGTATACATCAGTTATAAGAATGAATAAAATCAATATATCTGCCTTAGCACAAACGATGGTTATCCTTTGTACTTGATAAATAAATCAATCTCTGTTACATTCAATTCAATCTTTAACTTTGTTAGACCAAACCACAGTATGTACCTGTATTAACAGCTAACGATACCCACTTCATTAGTGCACTTACAGAATTTTATCTTGTAATTTCAATAACTAAAAGAATTTATAAACATTAAACGAAGATAATATGAATTCAAAATATTTATTTAGATGGGCAAAGATTTGAACCTGTAATATTTGGTGCATGGCTTCGATTTGCTTCCTACACCGGTTGAAAAAGAATCCATTTCTGTTCCAAAACATTAATTATTTGTTCTTAGATGAAATTTCTCCAATTATTGGCAAAATTACTCTAGAAATCTCAGTTACTATATTATTAATACCCATTAAGAAACCATAAATAAATAAAAAGTGTCTTCATAAGATATATATATTAAGTAATAGAGAATTTATGTCAAACTGGAGTAACCAATCAACAAAGTCCAACAGCTTTCCCATCTTAAGCAGAATTCCCACTAATATTACCCTTCTAATCTTTTTATCTAATTTGAAAATCAGCTTGTTCTACGAAAAGGATATCTAATTTAGCCAGCAACCGATAAATCAATGAAATCTATAATTCGTATAAACCAATACTGTCTGAATTCCAACTAAGCAACTACCATAAAATCTACACAGAACAATCCAAACAACAAAGCAGGAATTAGCTAATTAAACTATATTTGTTTCATATATTGCAAGGATTATTTGACGTATAACGACTATACTGCCAGTTACAACAATAACATCAGTGCTACCTAAACACAAAAACATAAAAAATAAAAATAAAAATAGAAGATTTATTGAAAACACTGTGCATATGAAGAAAAAAAAAAGACAGCTTGAAGTAAAATTTCTACAAAAGAGAGAGAGGGAGAAGACGAACCGTGCTTGGATCTCTTGACAGCACCATTAAGGTTGAAAGCAGCTTCATGCTTGCCTCTCTTTCTTGTATCCATTAGATCCAGATCCAACCAAAGATAAAAGAACAGATACAATCTCCACCCAGATCAAAATTTTCAACTAACAGCCTATGAATCCTAAGTATTTGACAAAAAAAAAAAAAAATACGTGGTAGAGAGCAAAAACCCTAACCCTAATAGGAAGGGTTTATGGACGCGAAAAAGAGAGCAAGAGAGGTCTGAGATAAATAGATATATGATATGAGGTATACAGTTTTCAGATTATTATTTTACTACTGTGAGTCTGTGATGTAATAAATGCTTCCATAACTTTTAATCATTTTGTTTTGGGCGATTACTAAATAGGTCTGTACTTGTTTTAAAATTCCAAGTTATTTGCAACTTTTATAAAAGTGGTCAAATTAGTCCCTAACTTTTTCACAAGTACCAAATTAGTTTTCCAACCTTTAAAAAATATCAAATTAGTCCTTGTTGACAGTTAAATTAAATGTTTGACTCTGCCTGAAGATGGAAAATTACTTTGATACCCCTATTTAAAATTGATTAATTAATAAAAAAATATATTAAAATATATAAAATTAAAACGATATTGCATTTTCATTACACAAACACACATCAACATAAGAGAGATCTTCTCTTTGATGTCAGACTCGGCAAACCAAACCATAAACTCAGAAGAGTTTTTTTACAAAAACAACAATACTGCCACTTGTCCACTTCAATCTCTCTATATTCTTCTTCTTCTTCTATGGTTAGCAGAAAAAACGAAAACAATAAAAAACACAGGTAGAGTTTAATCTGTTTTTATGCAACAACAAAGCGTTTTTTTTTCTTTCTAATTGTTTTGGGTTCTTTGAATCACTCTCTTGTTCAACTCCATCTCCAAAATACATTGTATTTTGTTTTTCTTTACAGTTGTATTTTCTCTCATTGTTCATCCTCCAAAGGTTTTTATTATTATTATTATATATATATAAATATATAATCTTGTTTTATGATTTCTGGTTTGTGTTCTTTTTGATTTGATTTTTGATGGGCATGTTTCTTTTATCTATAATTGTTTTGTTAATAGATAATTTGAATATAATAAAATAATTTGAAGTGGTGTGTTTTTTTTTTTTTTTTTCGAGTTGAAGTTCAGAACTCACGATATGGGTTGAAATTTTTGCTATTTTTAAAAAATAATTAATAATAATATTATAAGAATTTTATAATTATTTCTTTATAATATAAAATGATTTTAATTTTGATTTTATTTACACAAAGTAAAAAAGACTAAAATATCCTTTGAGTGTTGAGTTTGACTAACGGAATGTTAATGGAGGGATTAATCTGGTACTTGTAAAAAAGTTAAGGATCAATTTAGTAACTTTTATAAAGGTCGCAAACAATTTGAAATTTTTAAAAAAGTCCGGGACTTACTAGATAATAATTTTTTTTTTTTCTTTTACAAACAAAGGTTTAAATCACATGGTCCCACTGTTGATGACATCAGCTTCAGTTTTTTAGCTCTTAACTGACGTCAAGCTGAGTTTTGTTATGCCTTTTTACTAGAAAGGCACAACAAAATTTAGACGTTCTTTAGGGTGCCATATATGCACACCCCTGGACTTTGTTAGTACAACCTACAAAAAAATTTCAAACAGCTATGCATTACCAAATAAGTAATCTCACTTAATTTTTATAAGGGTTTTTAGCAAAATTGACCGTCAAACAAAGCAACTTGCATAAGTATCTTTGTAGAAAGAGTAAATTGCAGCCAACTTTCCTGAGGTTTGGTCTTTAACAATAAAAAACAATTTTATGCTTAATTGACAATAATCTTCCCTACCATTAGTCAAAGTTAGTCAAACTTAATATAGATAAGGGTATTTTCATCCTTTCAAACCTTTTTATTTATTAAAAAATTAGATTTAAAAACTTTAAATCTTCACCATTCATCTTGATAACATTTTTTATTTTTTATTTTTGAAATTTTTTAAAAACTTGAATCTAAAGAATAATTTGGGAATACATCAATGGAAGAAGAAAATGCTGTTAGATTAGATTTAGATGAGCCATTTTTATTTTTATTTTTAGTTTTGAAAAATCTAAAAAACTTGAATATTAAGAAAAATTCGGGAATCCATATGGAAGAAGAAAAAGTCATCTGAAGAAAATGTTGTTGGATTGGACTTTGGTGATCTAGATTATTAATTTTTTAGAATTTAGAATTTGAAGTAAAATATAGAGATACAACCTATGTCTCCACGTTTTTTTTATTTTATTTTTTTATTTGTAAATTTCAATTTTTTATTTTTTATTGTGGAGATCCAAATTTGTTTTTATATATTTATATATTTTTAATGTCAATTTTTTTATTTTTTATTCATGAGCATTTAGGTATTTATAGCGGTCAAATCCGGTCAATGGTTAAACTTGACTAGCCTTGACTAACGGTATGGGAGGCCATTATCAATTAATAATAAAGTTGTTTTTGGTTGTCAAAGGCCAAACCTCAGAGAGGTTGGCTGCAATTTGCTCTTACGGAAAAAAGTTTCAAACATTACCCAAATTACCCTTATACACAATAGAATCTCATCTATTACTCCTTCCCCTAAACAATTTTTGGTTTCTCTTTCTACGTGACATATAAGTTTACTTCATAAACAACCAAATCAAAAATGAGTAATGCTACTCTATCCAAATTTAGAGCCCAAATGATGTAACATCTCTAAAATTCAATCATTTTAATCGTGCAATTCTGATATAAGAAATCAATGATCCACATCATTTGGACACCAGAGTTAGGCAAAGTAACATTATTGATAAAAAAAAAAAAAAAAAAATTATTCTCTAATGCCTTTGTTTAAAACACAACATAATAATGAGTTATTTTATTCTATTTAAAACAAACTTGTTAATGAAAACATGAAGTTGGTCTAGTGGTATACATCTCGCATCTATACCACCAGATTATAGGTTTGAGTCTCTCTCATTCCTCAAACCCTGAATTATTATAATATTTAAAATAAAATAAAACTTATTAATGACATATTATTTATTTATCCTATTTATATATAAGTTTTTCACAATACATAAGAGACACCCACTAGAGATGACTGCAGTTCGGTTTCGGTTCTGAACCATCGGTTCTGGTTCCAGAGAAACTTGGAACCAGAATCGGAACCGGAGTTGCCTAGTAAATGGTTCTTGTATGGTTTACAGGTTTCGACGGTTTCGGTTTTTATTTTATTTTAAATATTATATACTAACTAAAAAAATGTATTAGACATGTAATGATGTGAAATTGTAAATGAAGTTGATTGGGTAAGCCGAAATTGAAATAAAACAAATATATAAAAAACTAAAAAACTAAAAAAATACAAAACTAAAAATAATAATTAAAAAATGGGTGCAACCAGCAGTTTTAGAACCGGAACCGAATTGCTGGTTTGAAATCGTCGGTTCTGATCTGGTTTTCTAGTTTAAGGAACCGGAACCGAAACCGAAACCGAAACCGAAACTGGAACTGGAATCGAAATCAAAATCGAAATCGAAATTCCGATTCTGATTTCGGTTTTTGACCTACGGTTACAGCTCGGTTCCACGATATGAACCGAACTGCAGTCATGTCTAACACCCACATGCCACGTACAATATAAAATGATATAGTTTTTGAATGTGGAAGGTAATTTGTTTTCCGACGTGGCAGGCAGGGGCGCCAAAACCAAACGGCTCAACAAAACAGAGATCGACATTTCCAAAGTAGGCAAGACTATTTTCAAACCTCACCAACCAAAACTAACTTTGATTTCATCGAAACTAAACTATACCTACTAAACACACCACACAATTGCACACACCACTCCTATCAAAAATCTATCAGGTCAGTTTCCCATCTTTTTCTGCGTCGGATTATTTTCGGCCTTCTCAGTTTTTTTTAGTTATTTGTCAAATGTGGTTGTATTTTCTTGGTGTTTTAGAACTTTGACGGTTCAATTAGATATAGTATAATCTTATAATGCTTGGGAATTGGGGAGAGAACAATGCTTATTTATGTTTTCTTTTATTATAATTGTGGGTGGAAATTGGGGACAAACTGCTAAAATGAGCAAATAAGAGCAATGATTGTATGATACAATTGTTTGAATGCAAGCTGTTCAGAATTAAAGTTTATTTACTTAGTGATTACACTAATCTGTGCATCAAAAATGTTTATGGCCATTCAGTTATTTTAAAAGGACTTAATTGATTTAAGTTTTCAAAACCCATTAGTATATACTATTCTGTTAACATTTTAATTTTCAATTGGATTTGCAGATTTCTGGTGAATTAAATTACAGAAAATGGCTGCCGCTGCAACACCTAGCACGCACATGGCAACAATCAAGCCTCGTGTTTCTTCTTCTCGTAAAAGTTTTATGTCAAGCGCAGCAACTTTCAGTACTGATTACAAGGTGGCTTCTTGGAAAAGGCTTGCAAGCTCCTCTTACATCTCGCCGAGGAAGCCATTTCTCTATAGCCTCGCATCAGAGCCTGTTAAATCTACAAGGGCTGTTACTAGAGCAATGTCTGCAGCGAATGAGAACAAGCCTTTATCTGGATTGCCTGTTGATTTGAGAGGTCATACATCTCCTTTTTTGCTCAATTGTCTTTGTGATATATATCATGTCTTCGTATTTGTTACGTCTCTCTTACCCTTTCACTAGCTCTTGTGCCTTTATACACACTATCAAGTATAAGCATGTCATGCAACTGCCTGATACTCGTGTCGGAATATAGAGGAGATCTAAACATTCTAACATGATAATTTGTTGCTAAATTTCAAGGTGGTGCATAAAATGAGTGATTATATATACCTTCTTAATTATATGTCTAATTTTGGCTTAAATTGAAAAATGAGATGGATACTAGGAGAAAGAGAAGCGCTCAAGGACATGGTAAAGTTGTAAGCCTAAATGATGATCAACTGTTGAGAACAACTGGTGTGTTTAAGAAACTGTATGTGCATTTTTTTCATTTAAAACATACGACTTTATTTAGAAAGAAACATCTTAAGACAATCCAAACCAGATAGCTTTTGGTTTATGTCTCTTCAGATTGTAAAGAGCAGCTCAAGGAAAGACATAATTGCTGTATAATTATTTTATTGTCCCTTCTATCCATCAGTCTGATACCTAGCTTTCAGGGTATCAACTTAACTATTGACACATCTAACAATTGGACAACTGTTAGCAGGTAAGAGAGCATTTATTGCAGGTGTGGCGGATGACAACGGATATGGTTGGGCAATAGCAAAATCTCTTGCTGCTGCAGGTGCTGAAATTCTTGTTGGTACATGGGTGCCTGTATGTAAACCTATCAAAATTTATTCTCCAATAACCGTAGACATACTCAAGTTCTATCAAAGTTGTATAGTTTCAGATTGAATGTTTCATTCTCTGCAGGCACTGAACATTTTTGAAAGCAGTCTGCGGCGTGGTAAATTTGATGAATCACGGATGTGAGAACTTATTTGCCATTTTCTTGGATATTTGCATCTGGCACTGATTCACCGCTGATTTCTAATTGGAATTTCATATTTCAGATTGCCAGATGGTTCCTTAATGGAGATTACTAAAGTGTATCCGTTAGATGCAATTTATGACAATCTTGACGATGTTCCTGAAGATGTAATAATATTTCTTATATAGTTTGTAGAAAAATTGTAGAAAACTATAGTTTTCATTCATATTCTTAGTTGATGTCCTGTGCAGGTAAAAGCGAATAAACGCTATTCAGGATCCTCAAAATGGACTGTACAGGTATTGTTATTTGTTATATCTATCTGCCATGTAGGGTCAACTAGAATACACTTTGGTGCAGTCTGTTAGATAGTATATTCTTGAACTCAGATGAAAATGAGCCTCATTATTTATCGTTACAAAGTAACCTCGGCATGAGGTGTACAATTCTCTGGAATGCTTTACAAGCTTATAAACATCTGTGTAAGTTATGATTTTCAAGATGCAATATGGTTTAAAAGTGTATATAATTGCTCTTAACTGGATCTGAAAACCGGTGCTGTACCTTTTTTTTAGTCAATTGCAGTGCTTTACCTTTGTTCATCCAAAGCCATGTAAATAATTAAGGAATTGGGCCATGGTTGACGATTAGGGTATATTGTCCTTGCAGGAGGTTGCTGAATCTGTTAAACAAGATTTTGGCAGTATAGACATCCTTGTGCACTCACTTGCAAATGGACCGGAGGTATATTGCGCTCGACGTATTTTACTTTTATGTTGTTTTTCCAGGATTGTAACAATGCTTAATTGATTTACAAATCATGCACAGGTTAGCAAACCTCTTTTGGAGACTTCGAGGAACGGATATCTTGCAGCCATCTCTGCATCAAGTTATTCTTTTGTTTCTTTACTCAAGCATTTCGTTCCAATAATGAATCCAGGCACATTTCTAGCCCAATTTTAGTTTTCGTAGCCATGTGAGAGTACTTGGAACATGCAACAGGAAGTGTTGCCAGACTTTAAAAGGGTGTTGATGTTACAGGTGGTGCTTCAATTTCTCTTACTTACATAGCTTCTGAAAGGATTATTCCGGGGTATTTTTTTTTTTTCTGCACTGTTTTCATACATTGCCAGCTCTCTTTGGGATGACTTTTTCCCCTTCTAATTTTTTATTTTTTATTTTTATGTTTCAGATATGGTGGAGGCATGAGTTCAGCAAAAGCTGCTTTAGAGAGTGACACACTTGTGAGTATCTCTGTGTGACTACATGTAAGTGTCATCAATTTCAGCTGATATTTCTGGATTCCGTTGCTTGAATAGGTTCTGGCTTTTGAAGCTGGAAGAAAACACAGAATCAGAGTCAACACAATATCTGCAGGTTCAGCATTTTGAACTAGTGTTTGAGGTGTTTTGGTTAGTGCTGCATATAAAATTTTCTCACATTCCTTGTTCTTGTACTGCCAAAAAATAATTGTCAGGTCCATTAAGAAGCCGTGCTGCAAAAGCGATTGGATTTATCGATATGATGATTGATTACTCTTTGGAAAATGCACCTCTACAGAAAGAACTAACCGCAGGTAACCATTTTACCTGTTCTCTTGGAAACAAGAAAGTTGATCCGATGAAGATCAGCCATTTAAACTGCAATGCAGTCTATAAATTTAACCGTATAGTTCCTTTGATAGTCTTTTTGGTACCATGAAAAACACTTTTAAATCTATTTCGGAATGTTTTATGTTTGGTTAAAGTAAAGATTGAAAAAACATTTAGTAGGTGGTTTTCCAAACATGTTTAAATTCAAAAACTACTTGTATAATTGTATTGCATCTTTCTTTACTAAACATGGAAGTATAATTAAACAGAGGAGGTGGGGAACACTGCAGCCTTCCTGGCATCACCTTTGGCTTCAGCGATCACCGGTGCTGTCGTCTACGTTGACAATGGTCTAAATGCAATGGGAGTTGGAGTTGATAGTCCCATTTTTGAAAACCTTGATATTCCGAAAGAAAAGTAAAGAAAGAGAACTTTATATGACAAAAATTCTATTGAGCGGATGGATTTATTGGAAATTTTGATTTAGCAGAAATAAATGTTATATTTCCTTATTATATGCCACTTTCATCTATTGTGGCCTTTGTAGTTGAGACTTATTTTATTATTTACAAAAGGCAGAATTTCACATGAGTCCATTTTTTTTGCGATTTGTCACCTTAATAAATGTCTTTTCATATTCATCATTTTAGTACTTATTTTTTTTAAAACTCGTCACTTTAGTCCATTTGACCAAATATTTGAAAATAAACTATTTTAAAACCTATAAAAGTATACTTTTACCCTTATTACTATTTAATTTAGTTCAAATGATTATATTAGCTTTAAATTAAAATGAAAAACAATAAAATTCTCAATAATAAAATTTTAAATAAATAGATTATATATATAAAAAAAAATCTTAAATAAATAATAATAAAAAAAATCCATAACTTTTCTCTTCAAACAACTATTTTTCCCATTTCAAAACATTACTAAACACATTTACATCGTTTTTCGTTTTTGAAAACCACTTTTAGAAAACACTATCAAATATGTTTACATTTTTAAAACATGATTTTTATTTTTAAAAATAGTTTTCAAAAACATCATTTTAAAAACGATACCAAACACGCTTTATTGTTTTTCATTTTAATTAAAACTAAGATAATCATTTGAGCTAAATTAAATAGTAACAAGGGCAAAAGTGTGCTTTCATAGGTTTTAAAATAGTTGACTTTCAAATATTTTGTCAAATGAATTAAAGAGATGAGTTTTGGAAAAAAAAAAATAAGGACTAAAGTGATGAATATGGAAAAACATTTATTAAAGCGACAAATCGCCCAAAAAAGTGGAACTTATGTGAAATTTTGTCTTTACAAAATTATAGCATAGTGCTCCTGTAATTTTTCCTCTATTTTTCTTCGGAATTAAATCCTTTTTTGTATGGTATCACTTGAAAAATAAATAGCTAAAAAGGTGATGGCAAAATCAAAATGCAATATTGTTATCATCCTTTTTTGTGTCGCCAAAAGGCACAGCTGGTAAAGAAAGCTATGTATTTGTATATGAAAAAAAACAATCCTGTACAATCGTATAGATATATACAGCTCTAAATGGGTTATGGGTAAGGATCTAAAGTTATCTATTTTAGACACATCCTAAAATTCTTCTGCACCAATCTCATCTCAACTTGTCACCTTCCACTTCCCTTTACGGATGGCAGCAGCTCTTGCTTCTGCATTGTCAGTCTCAGTTGAATCTTCCACCGTTGATTCTTCACGTAAAACCAAGCCACGGTTCCTGGACAACTTCCTTATTGGGGTTGTAGGACCTAGTTCTTCAGATTCTTCATCTACTTGATCTGGATGGCAACTGCTTGATAAGTGTACCTCATTCCTGTGCGGCATCAGCTCCTCCCCGACCCCAACAGAGCTTGCCATCAACTGTAAATTCAATCAAATTTCAGCGGCAATCAAGAATTTAAATACCTTTCAGTTATACATATTCAGAACATACATTAATTTTTTTTTTTAAAAAAAAACATATATACTCTGCTCAATAATATTTCCAACAACATAAGTTGGATCCACCAATGCAAACTCCAAAATCAATGAAAACATGAATGTAAAAATGTAAAAAGTTCTCTTTGAAACAAAGTGGTCTAGAATCAGAAACATCGGGCAGTTAGTAGTTGCTACTTTCTTGTGCTGCATCTAAAATTATGTTGCTAACATAACCATGGGAAGTAAAGCAAAATCCACATACTTCCGATGATTCATTTTCACCATGTACCTTCCAATCCTTGAAATCAAGCCTGAAGACAAAGTGGTTATAAGCAACTTCCCCAGAAGCAACTGCATTTGCGACAGGCGCATTCCTAGGTGCTGACAAAAATAAAAAATTAGTATAGAAGAAAAAAATAAGGAAGAAGAAAATAACTTTAAACAGAGGCAGTAGCAAGGCTTTTCCAAAGGATCTTACAAACTAAATGACAACCCTTCCCGTCCACTTTTATTTCAGCACGCCCATCTTTAACTAAAAATGATAGGGCAAATAAATTTTCCACTGTCTGAGCAAAAGAATTTCTATTGAACACTAGATTCTCAAGTCTGACTCTTCTATTCTTCTTCATGATATTAAACATGGTTGACATATTTTTATCTGTATCTGTCCTCTCTTTCTTAACTGTATCATCAAGCTGCATAAAAGTTAACTCGAGTTTAGATAATTGCTGAAAATTGAGGCAGTGAGAAAAGAGAGAAGCAACTAGATATGATACATCACAAATATACTTGAAAAGTTTGCATAATAAACTATTCAAGAAATGTATACCCTAACAAGCTATTCACAAGATGAATAAACTTTTCTGATACTTGATATCAAGATGCTGCTATAATTGAGAAAGGAGATATCTGTGGTGATAAACAAAATATATAATATAGGAGTATGGAAGACACAAAAAAAACTCACCATAATTTTATTCTAATTCAACATAACTTGTAACAGTATTGACTACTGGAGTGCGAGTGCTCATTAAAATATACAAATTCTTCCAAGAAAAGTAATCTTCAAAAGGATAAGAGGGAAAACCAATGACTTCCATCATAATTCTCAAACATGTGAAATGGAGCTTCTAATAATACTCTTACCTCTTCAGGGCAAGCATTTTCAGTTGGCCTTAATCGTTTCCTACAAACAACAGCCTTTCGCTGCTTTATCTCGGTACTCATAGCCCCAATCCTGAAGGAAGAACAAAATTGAATAATACAAAGTAAAAACTATTCAAAAACACTGAAACAGATAAAGCACAAAATAATAATAATAATAAATAACAGTTTAATTGCAATTAGTTATTACATGGTAGAGCATCCACAAGTGCTACCGAAAGCATGTGCGACTGCAACTCCAATATCTGTCCAAGCTATTGAAGTCTTGCCACCCCTGTTGCTACTACTGGTTCCACTTTCTTGCCCAAAGTCTCTGAGAAGACAGGAGACAAAGTCGGAAATGGTTATCCCTTCTTTGTTTTCGGCCTTGACAGAGGTTACCATAGTTCTTGCAATGTTCAAAAGAGTCTCTGCATCGGTAACTTGTTCTCTTGGTTTCTGTACTGAAAATTATATGAAAATTGATTGAAGGAACATGAATAATAATACTTGCAAGCAAAGACTATTTCTCTAAGAAACAGAAATCATTGCAAGCCACTTACATAGTGATATAGAGTAAAAGCCAAAGAAATCATTTAATTGTTTAAGAACGTTGAATAATACAAAGATATACATAGTGTTTGTGATTAAAGCTTTGAATAAGCAAAAAGAATCACAACATCTTGTAATCCCAAATCGAAATCGAAGACATTATATAAAAGTAGCAAGGAAATATAAGATGAACACCTTGCTGATGTAAGCTATCCAGTTGATTAATTATAATGTCAAACTTATTGGAATCTGCCTTGTAAATCTCCTCTCTTTCTTCTGCAAAACCCCACAATTCAGCATCCCAGCAATATAAAATTAAAATTAAAATTAAAAAAAAAAAATGTAAAGAGAAAAGTACCGAGAATGCGAGATTGTACGGAGCGATAGTTAGAGCGGAGGAGTCTACGAGCAGAGACACCATGAATATGATCATCACCGCTCTCCGCTTCACTAATATTACAATCAAGTTCGGTTTTCAAGGTTCCAATCATCCCTCTTTGTTTTTCTTCAATTGAAACTGTTGAAGAATCTTCGAATTTGGAAAAACCCTAATTTTGAAATTGAATCAAAAACCCTACCTAATATAACAACATAACAGAATAATTTGAAGAGTCGTTTTCCCTCTCTCACACGGAAACAATCTGTTTTTATTTCCAATAATTCTCAATTGATGTTGTTTATATGGATTGGGCCTGGTTTCATGGTGGCAATATTATTAATTTCAGGGATTGAGCTGCTGAGAGAGAAAAATAAAAATAATAAAACAGATCGTGTCCGTTCAATTCGCATATCAATTAGATTTAAAAAAATCAGAAAAATTAAATAAAAATCCCTAGGATGTAGGGTTTGATCTCTCTAACGTTAATGTGTTTGGACTTTTGGTTTCTCTCTATAGTTTCAAATGATTTTCTCTCTAATTTTTACTGTTTAAAAGCTGTGGAGGAAGTGGGAGTTACTAAGGGCATTTTGGTCCCAAACCCATCTATTTCTCTTGGCTAAAAAGAGAATTTATTTTGACAATCCAATTTTTTCTTTTTACACATCTTTTCTAATAACACTTCATTTTCAAAATTTAAATTTAAAAAAATTCTAAAAAAACTTCATTTTGTTCCAAGATTATCCTCTTTTATCTTTTGACAATCCTATTCTAAAAAAAGAAATTATCTCTCCTAAATCATTAAATTAAATATTACATATTAAACAATCTCTTCTAAATTTTTACTTCCCATATTAAACTCTCTATTCTCCAATACATATATCTAATTTTCTATCTTCATTATTTCTCAAGCAAGACTAACAGTTAAGAAAAAATAAAAATAAAAACTTACGAATAAATTTGATTTTTAAGAACCATATATATGTATATATTTAAATAAAAAAAATTAAAAAAAAAAAAAAACCTTTTGTAGATATGTGATTGCCTATAAAACTTTAATTATTTTATTAGTCTTAGAAATTCTGAATTTAATCGAATCTAGTTACAACAAATCAAGTTTTCATATATCTTTTTTTTTTAAAAAAAATTGACTTTTTAATATATATATATATATATTACTATTAGTAAAAAACCAAAATATTCATAAGTTTTTTTTTCTTTAACTATTAATCAATCGAGAAAGTATGGGAAAAATGGAGAGAGAGAGTAATTAGGAGAGAGTGTTTAATATGGTAATAACAGATTTAGGAAAGAGAGTTTAATATGTAATATTTAATCAATACTTAATATTTTATCTAATGATTTAGAAAAGAGAATTTTTTTTTTTTAATAATTCAATTAGTTTGGAATGTCTTTAGAATTTTTTTTTTTTTGTCTTGTTTAGTAATTTTAATTTAGGTTAAAATTGTCATTAATAAAAAAAATTAAATTGGAGTGTAAATAGATAATTTATGGATTGTAAGGAGAAGCTCTCGGCTAAAAAATATTTCTTCGCGAAAATTTTCAATTTACCACTAATTTAAAAGCTATTTTGCAATTTTTCCTTTTTCTAAATAATATTTGTAATTTCGTGATATAATTTATTCAAAGGAATCTTGCAAATTTTAATTTTTCAAACAGAAAACCAAATATGTAATAAGGTTATCCAAATGTAGCTTTTAAATATCAAAGCTGTACTTGTTTTCATGGTAAAAATGAGAATTCGAAAGAAGAAAAATAAAAACTAAATCATATTCAAAGCCAAATATTTATCGAGTAAATATATGATTCAATAATATATTAATATGTTTTGATAAAAATATTGATACTACCATATATTGGAAATTTCGACGAAAATTTATTGAAAGTACAAAATTGAAATTCTAAAAATATATAAAAAATTAATGAAATTTTAAAACAGATTAAAATAATCAATAATCTAATAAAAAAAAAATATATAATATCTAACAATTATATGGTATCAATACAAATATAATGTACATACGAGCAAATATAAAATTAAAAATCTTCCATTAAAACTCATTCTCTAACACTATGTTTGGTTTGAAGGAATTGGAAAGAAAGAAAAGGAAAGGAAAGGATTTGATGGAATTTGTTATATCTTGTTTGGATGGTTGAAAGGAAAGGAAATGGAAGGAAATGAGGGGAATAATTTCTTCCTATTTCACACACTTTGGTTTCCCACCAAATTTGGAGGAAAATGAGAGAAAGGAATCCACAATTACTAATTTTTTCAAAAGCCCAAAACTAACCCTATTAATATTGAATGATAATATATTTTTTTTTTGGCATCCATGTCCCTAGCCTATATAAAAAGTCATCTCTCTCATTTTGCTTGGTCATTATACGATTGTTTGCTGAAATCAACATTCTCTAACAAGGTAAGCTATCTCTCTCATTCTTCTTGTTCAATATCATTGCATATTTGGTCTATTTTGGATTTTAGCTAGTTGTTTCTGTTCTCAACTGTCCTTTGTTTTTTGTATGTGTTGCTATGGCGTGGTCTTTTGGCTGGTTGTTCTGTTATCAACTGTTCCTCTGCTTTTGTTTGTTTTTTGCTGTGGCTTTTGCTTGTGCCTTTATGGCTTGTTGTGTCAGGCTTTGTTACTGCTTCTGGTGTTTGTTTTTGGTTCTGGTTTTTGCCTATGAATAAATTTGCCTTTAAAAAAAAAAAAATAGAAGATTACCATTTGTGTTGTTAACACTAATTTGTGTTCAAGATTGGTATTTGGTGGGTGTTTTGGGTTTGATCATGCTGAGATGTGAATTGAATGGAATTATTGGTAACATAACATTTTATAGGTCAAACTTGGAGTGATTTTATTGATCCGAATAATCTGTAATGTGTATAAACACCGTCATTAATTTGACCCCTTTAGAAGGTTAGCAACAACCAAAATAATTTTACAAAGGTCTAGCAAATCCCGATTGCCCTTTCGGACCAATGGATCAATTGGGAGTCCTTCGTTCTCATTGTCACAAGTCACAGCTTCAATCATGGCAGCTGATGCTTGTACAATCATACCAGAATAGTCACCTTAGATGAAGTCGCTTTCAACGTCGTTAATTTCATCAATGTCATTATCATAAACTTCAGAGCAGGTAAGTTAGCCTTCCTTTAATCTAAAATCATGTGTTTTTGGGATCAATGAATTGACAAGATCGAGAGTTTCTGTAGCATTTGAATGTGCAAAGTCGAGAATGATTTTGGAAATGCCTTTAAGATCTGTAATGCCTATTTCGAAATAGATATACAAAAATTAAGTAATAACAATTAATTTTATACCTCGGAAAATTTGACGGCTGAGAATAAATCGATTAGACCTTTTGTCAACTTATAAAAGTCATTTTTATATTCATCATCGTTACCGTAAACTCTATTGAGCTTATTATACTGATTCTTGAAATTATCAAAATAAAACCAGCGTGGATGATTATCTTTAAGAAAAGATTTAGCAATATTACTCGAATCAGTCTCATCTATTACAAAAAATCATACACTTAGTTTACAGTCATCCTTAAAATCCTGCATCAGACGCACAATGGCTCTAAACTGCAAATACAATAAGATCTTATACATCATGTTTAATAGGAAATTAAACAAACAAAACTTAGATCTTCTGGTCTAAGAAGGAAAACTTTTCGGTTGGCAGAAAGCCCGATTAGAAAGAATCCAATACCATTATATTTTGCAATCTTGTTTAAAATTAACCTACATGTCTTCGTGCTCATCTAACACTTACAACTTCCTTTCTAGCCGATTTCTTTTTAGGCTTATGTCTTAATACCTATGGTAATTTCTGAAACTCATCCTCAACAAGAAGATCAATAATGTGTGTAAAGCAACCAACATGCAATAATTTTCCTCTAAAAGGAAGTGTATATTCATTAGTAAGCCATAATTTTAGATCTACAACTTGGTCATCTTCCTTTGTGTTTTGTGTAGATACGGATCATACATTTTTATTGATTTTTCAATGTAGTAGCATATGTTTAAATGCTAAAATCATATCACAAGAACTGTTCCAAAAAGCTAATTGTCTAAGACCAAGAATCTTCTTCTTCAATTCCTAGTATAAAATGTAAGTTCAAACAAGGAGTTCCATTTATAGCTTGTGTTCGGCCTGGTCATAAACATTACACTAAATAATTATATTGAAATTACTTGCTTCAATGTTTCAATTCTTATCATATATTTTGTTTTTATATCATTTGTTAAGAAATTGATCTAATTGAAAATTGTGGTTAACGTATTAAGCATATGTTTGTGACATATGCTTGAAAAAGTTTTAGGGCTTAAGGAAACATTTGATGTTTTAGAGGTCATTGATCTATTAAATCTTTTGTAACCAAGTTGCCCAACAAAACTCATAGTTTCATTGTTCATGATCACATCATTGATGTCGGGGTCTTTTTCCGCAAATTCTTTCATAAATTTCTAAAAAATAAAATAAAAGTTAACAAAACTCAAAACACAAAAATTAAGTAATAACAATTAATTTTATACCTTGGAAAATTTGACGGCTGAGAATGAATCGATTAGATCTTTTTTCAACTTATAAATGTCATTTTTATATTTATCATAATTACCGCAAACTCTATTGAGCTTATTAGAATGATTTTTGAAATTATCAAAATAAAAGTAGCATGGATGGTTATCTTTAAGAAAATATTTAGCATTATTACTCGAATCAATCTCATCTATTATAAAAAAAGATCATATACTTAGTTTAGGGCCATCCTTAAAATCCCGCAACAGACGCACTGTGGCTTTAAACTGCAAATTCAATAAATAAAAAATAGATTAAATCTTATACATCTTGTTTAATAAGAAATAAAACAAATAAAACTTACATCTTCTGATTTAATAAGAAAAACTTTTTGTTTGGTAGAAATCCCGATTGGAAAGAATCTAATACCATTATATTTTGCAATATTGTTTATAATTAACCTACATTCTCTGACTCTCTTTGCTCATCCTAACACTTACAGCTTCCTTTCCAACTGATTTCTTTTTGGGCTCATGTCTTATTACCTGTGGTACTTTCTGAAACTCATCCTCAACAAGAAGATCAAGAATGTGTGCAAAGTAACCAATATGCAATAATTTTCCTCTAAAAGGAAGTGCATATTCATTAGTAAGCCACAATTTTAAATTTGCAACTTGGTCATCTTCCTTTGTATTTTGTAAAGATACAGAGCATACAATTTTACTGATTTTCCAATGTAGTAGCATATGTTTAAAAGCTAAAAATACATCCCAAGAATTGATCCAATAAGCTAATTGTCTAAAATAAAGAATATTCTTTTTCAATTCTCAGTTCTCATCTATAAAATGTAAGTTCAAATAGGGAATTCCATTTATAGTTTGTGCCTGGACTGGTCATAAACATATCACTAAATAATTATATTGAAATTACTTGCTTCATTGTTTCAATTATTATCATATAGTTTGTTGTTATATCATTTGTTAGGAAATTGGTCTAATTGAAAACTATGGTTTATGTATTAAGCATATGTTTGAGACATATGCTTGAAAAAAATTTAGGTCTGTTAAATGTTTTGTAACCAAGTTACCCAACGAAACTCACAATTTTAGTGAGGATGAGATATATTAAGCCACTGTCTCTTTTCAAGTATGCAAAGAGGCTTAAACAACCTATGCTGGGAATCAATGTTGGGGAGAAACGATCTGGTGTATGTGTAGCAATTCCTACCTCAGGTGTTATTTTTCCAACTCGATCGCCAATCGACGGATCAATCTATTCGTTTGACATAATTTGAAGGATAGGAATTTTGATATCTTTAAGTTTTCTACTTCTTTAAATGAACTTGCTGGATATTATGATGCTGCCGGGTTCCATTTTGGATTCCTTGTACGGCCGGTGGCATCTAGGCGATCCGAATCTGGGTAGTTTTGTCATACAGTGTATTTTAGGTTTGGATGGTCTTTATATACAGAGGTTAAGACTCTTTACCGCTATGAATGAACAATCATCATCCAAGTTTGGAAGTCAGAATATGCTGATGGATTACTTTAAGGTTCAGCACAATTTTGAGGATTGGACATTCCCTTTGTTTACGACTTATCTTCAGTTTATTAGCTCATCAAATAATGTATCTTTCGTTAATTATTTGGAGATGCTAAGGCTTGATTCATACGCAGCAGCCACACAATTTGTTAGCTCGACTTATCATATAGTTTGTTGTTATATCATTTGTTAGGAAATTGGTCTAATTGAAAACTATAGTTTACGTATTAAGCATATGTTTGTGACATATGCTTGAAAAAAAATTAGGGCTTAAGGAAGCATTTTATTTGTTAGAGGTCATTGCCTGTTAAATGTTTTGTAACCAAGCTGCCCAACGAAACTCACAATTTTAGTGAGGATGAGATATATTAAGCCACTGTCTCTTTCCAAGTATACAAAGAGGCTTAAACAGCCTATGCTGGGAATCGATGTTGAGGAGAAACAATCTGGTGTATGTGTAGCAATTCCTTCCTCATGTGTTATTTTTCCAACTCGATCGCCAATCGACGGATCAATCTATTTGTTTGAACACAATTTGAAGAATAGGAATTTTGATAACTTTAAGTTTTCTACTTCTTTAAATGAACTTACTGGATATTATGATACCGTCGGGCTCCATTTTGGATTCCTTGTACAACCGGTGGTATCTAGGCGATCCGAATCTGGGTAGTTTTGTCATGCAGTTATTTTAGGTTTGAATGGTCTTTATATGCAGAGGTTAAAACTTTTTATGAACAATCATCATCCAAGTTTTGAAGTCGGAATATGCTGATGGATTACTTTCAGGCTCAGCACAATTTTGAGGATTGGACATTCCCTTTGTTTATGACTTATCTTCAGTTTGTTAGCTCGCCAAATAATGTATCTACCATTAATTATTTGGAGATGCTGAGGCTTGATTCATACGCAGCCACACAATTTGTTAGCTCGACTTATCATATAGTTTGTTGTTATATCATTTGTTAGGAAATTGATCTAATTGAAAACTATGATTTACGTATTAAGCATTGTTTGTGACATATGCTTGAAAAAAAATTAGGGCTTAAGAAAACATTTTATTTGTTAGAGGTCATTGCCTGTTAAATGTTTTGTAACCAAGTTGCCCAACGAAACTCACAATTTTAGTGAGGATGAGATATATTAAGCTACTGTCTCTTTTCAAGTATGCAAAGAGGCTTAAACAGCCTATGCTGGGAATCGATATTGAGGAGAAACAATCTGGTGTATGTGTAACAATTCCTTCCTCAGGCGTTATTTTTCCAACTCGATCGCCAATCGACGGATCAATCTATTCGTTTGACATAATTTGAAGGATAGGAATTTTGATATCTTTAAGTTTTCTACTTCTTTAAATGAACTTGTTGGATATTATGATGCCGCCGGGTTCCATTTTGGATTCCTTGTACGGCCGGTGGCATCTAGGCGATCCGAATCTGGGTAGTTTTATCATACAGTGTATTTTAGGTTTGGATGGTCTTTATATACAGAGGTTAAGACTCTTTACCGCTGTGAATGAACAATCATCATCCAAGTTTGGAAGTCGGAATATGCTGATGGATTACTTTAAGGTTCAGCGCAATTTTGAGGATTGGACATTCCCTTTGTTTACGACTTATCTTCAGTTTATTAGCTCGTCAAATAATGTATCTTTCGTTAATTATTTGGAGATGCTAAGGCTTGATTCATACGCAGCAGCCACACAATTTGTTAGCTCGACTTATCATATAGTTTGTTGTTATATCATTTGTTAGGAAATTGATCTAATTGAAAACTATGGTTTACGTATTAAGCATTGTTTGTGACATATGCTTGAAAAAAATTTATGGCTTAAGGAAGCATTTTATTTGTTAGAGATCATTGCCTGTTAAATGTTTTGTAATCAAGTTGCCCAACGAAACTCACAATTTTAGTGAGGATGAGATATATTAAGTCACTGTCTCTTTTCAAGTATGTAAAGAGGCTTAAACAGCCTATGTTGGGAATCGATGTTGGGGAGAAACAATCTGGTGTATGTGTAGCAATTCCTTCCTCAGGTGTTATTTTTCCAGCTCGATCGCCAATCGACAGATCAATCTATTCGTTTGAACACAATTTGAAGGATAGAAATTTTGATATCTTTAAGTTTTCTACTTCTTTAAATGAACTTGCTGGATATTATGATGCCGCGCGGGTTCCATTTTGGATTCCTTGTACGACCGGCGGCATCTAGGCGATCCGAATCTGGGTAGTTTTGTCATACAGTGTATTTTGGGTTTGGATGTTCTTTATATGCAGAGGTTAAGACTCTTTATCACTGTGAATGAACAATCATCATCCAAGTTTGGAAGTCGGAATATGCTGATGGATTACTTCCAGGCTCAGCGCAATTTTACGGATTGGACATTCCCTTTGTTTACGACTTATCTTCAGTTTGTTAGCTCGCCAAATAATGTATCTTCCGTTAATTATTTGGAGATGTTGAGGCTTGATTCATACGAAGTCACACAATTTGGTAGCTCGACTTATCATATAGTTTGTTGTTATATCATTTGTTAGGAAATTGGTTTAATTGAAAACTATGGTTTACGTATTAAGTATATGTTTGTGACATATGCTTGAAAAAAAATTTAGGGCTTAAGGAAGCATTTTATTTGTTAGAGGTCATTGTCTGTTAAATGTTTTGTAACCAAGTTGCCCAACGAAACTCACAATTTTAGTGAAGATGAGATATATTAAGCCATTGTCTCTTTTCAAGTATGCAAAAAGGCTTAAACAACCGATGCTGAGAATCAATGTTGGGGAGAAACGATCTGGTGTATGTGTAGCAATTCCTTCCTCATGTGTTATATTTCCAGCTCGATCGTTAATCGATTGATCAATCTATTCGTTTGAACACAATTTGAAGGATATGAATTTTGATATCTTTAACTTTTCTACTTCTTTAAATGAACTTACTGGATATTATGATACCGTTGGGTTCCATTTTGGATTCCTTGTACGACCGGTGGCATCTAGACGATCCGAATCTAGGTAGTTTTGTCATACAGTGTATTTTGGGTTTGGATGGTCTTTATATGCAGAGGTTAAGACTCTTTACCGCTGTGAATGAACAATTATCATCCAAGTTTGGAAGTCGGAATATGCTGATGGATTACTTCTAGGCTCGATGCAATTTTGAGGATTGGGCATTCCCTTTGTTTACGACTTATCTTCAGTTTGTTAGCTCGCCAAATAATGTATCTTTCGTTAATTATTTGGAGATGCTGAGGCTTGATTCATACGCAGCCACACAATTTGTTAGCTCGACTTATCATATAGTTTGTTGTTATATCATTTGTTAGGAAATTAGTCTAATTGAAAACTTTGGTTTACGTATTAAACATATGTTTGAGACATATGCTTGAAAAAAATTTAGGGCTTAAGGAAGCATATTATTTGTTAGAGGTCATTGCCTGTTAAATGTTTTGTAACCAAGTTGTCCAAAGAAACTCACAATTTTAGTGAGGATGAGATATATTAAGCCACTATCTCTTTTCAAGTATGCAAAGAGGCTTAAACAGCCTATGCTGGGAATCGATGTTGAGGAGAAACGATCTGGTGTATGTGTAGCAATTCCTTCCTCAGGTGTTATTTTTCCAGCTCGATCGCCAATCGACGGATCAATCTATTCGTTTGAACACAATTTGAAGGATAAGAATTTTGATATCTTTAACTTTTCTACTTCTTTAAATGAACTTGCTGGATATTATGATACCGCCGAGTTTCATTTTGGATTCCTTGTACGACTGGCGGCATCTAAGCGATCCGAATCTGGATAGTTTTGTCATACATTGTATTTTGGATTTTGATGGTCTTTATATTCAAAGGTTAAGACTCTTTACCGCTGCGAATGAACAATCATCATCCAAGTTTGAAAGTTGGAATATACTGATGGATTACTTCCATGCTCAGCGCAATTTTGAGGATTGGACATTCCCTTTTGTTTACGACTTATCTTCAGTTTGTTAGCTCGCCAAATAATGTATCTTCCATTAATTATTTGGAGATGCTGATGCTTCATTCATACTCAGCCACACAATTTTCAAAGTGGTATTTTAACTACGCTAACGGTACTGGTTCTTGTCCCAAACTGATTCATTAGTCACCAAATCAATGGGATGATGATCAAACGGATTGGGATGTTACGTGATTCAGACATTTCAAAAAACTTTAGTTCACAAACCTTCACAATTAGAATCATCAACAATATATCCACCAAAATACAATACCCAAACCTGATGTCAACCATTTCATTAAAATCTCCAAAGTCTAAAATAATTACAATATTAAATAAATTGATTCCTAACAACACGTACACTTATGAAATTAAATCCTCTGGTGATACATATCTCCCATATGCTAATGTAAACCTTATTTATTCTAAATCCAAGAACTCAATCTGGAAAATGGTGGTGAAGAGGGGTGAGCCGTCAACTTTGTAAGTAAATTCATACATAACATGTAAAATGAAATAGCCTTTGTAAAATCTTTACGTTCAAAACTTTGCTCATAAACTTTTTCAAGAATCTGGATAATGTAGTATTTAATAAAACAAGAATTAACATTTAATACAATCTGCGTTACTGACAAGTGCAAGAACAAGCAGCGCTCTTTAGTGTTTACGTAGGCCACCATACATCAAAACATTTGCTTGATGATATCAGGGTCTTCTTCCGCAAATTCTTCCAAACATTTCTAAAAAATAATATAAAAGTTAACAAAACTCAAAACACAAATATTAAGTAATAACAATTAATTTTATACCTCCAAAAATTTGGCCGCTAAGAATGAATCTATTAGACATTTTCTCAATTTATAAAAGTTATTTTTATATTCATCATCGTTACCGTAAACTCTATTGAGATCATTATACTGATTCTTGAAATTATCGAAATAAAACCAGTGTGGATGAAAATCTTTAAGAAAAGATTTAGTATTATTACTCGAACCAGTCTCATCTATTGTTGAAAATTATACAAACAACATCTATTACAGAAAAAGATCGTAGACTTAGTTTACGGTCATCTATTACAAACGCACTATGGCTCTAAACTACAAATACAACAATAATAAATAAAAAAAAGGCTTAAATCTTATACGTCTTGTTTAATAGGAAATTAAACAAACAAAACTTACATCTTCTGGTTTAGGAAGAAAAACTTTTCGTTTGGCAGAAAGCCTGATTAGAAAGAATCCGATACCGTTATATTTTGCAATCTTGTTTAAAATTAGCCTACATGTCTCTGTGCTTATCCTAACACTTACAGCTTCCTTTCCAGCCGATTTCTTTTTAGGCTTATATCTTAGTACATGTGGTACTTTTGGGTAATTAACACCCAAGGTCGACGATCTATTAAGCAACTTATGTTCTAGATCTGAGAGTTTGTAGTTGTCATGATGCCTCTCTAGATACTATATAATTTCAGCTTTTCCAGTATTTAAGTTGAGGATGACCAATCTCGTAGAAGAAGATCATACATCAAGTATAAGGGCCTTCTGCTCATCATTCCTAGAGTTTTGGATCAATTGGTCCAATTTGCTATGAAACCCTATGCCTTAACTAGAAAGAACCCACACAACAAATGAACAATCTGCAAAGCTTTGTCAATGGAATGTAGAGTCTGTTTTAGTGTTATGAGAAAATAAGAAAAGAAATTTAGTGTATATGTTGAAGCGGAGATGTCAATTAGCTACTGTTCAAGAAATATGTACCGTTGTTCATTGGTTAATGGGCCACCGTAGAAATTATATAAGTCGACCAACTAAACAATCAATGATCCATAAACAAAAAGTTCGTGATGAACTAATGAACCAACTTCAGACTAATGAAAGATGTCGAGATATCATTCGTATAGGACCTGAAGCATTTATAAATTTATGTGAGATTCTAGAAAGAGATAGTGGGCTTCGACCAACAAAACTCGCGACAATTGAAGAACTAGTTGCTGAATTTCTTTACATCTTATCACATAATGTAAGGAATCGTGCAATATCTTTTTTCTTTCACCGCTCCGATGAAATCATAATGGTATCTCTATGTAACACTTCTAAAGTATCCACTCAAAGTGCACGGCTAAAACGTAAAAAGAGAAAGGCTTCACATGTTGAGCATAATGCTGATGACATGATTAAAACAATTTATTCTCTCGCTGAAGCAATCAAAAAGGGAAATTCTATGTTTGAAAAATCTCAACCACAAGTTTATTCAGAACAAGAATTGTGGAATGATTTGCAGGCCATGTGATTTGCACAATCAATACTTACCGATGCTTATCTTTATCTTATTGAAAATCTTGATATAAGAAGGACATTCTTTGGTTGTCTACTTAAGGGTCGCAAAGATCTTTTGGAAATGATGATGTGTATTGGTAACCGTCGAATCATATGTATATCAATGGTTAATATAGGTCTATAGTTAGATGGTGAAGATAAACTTTTTAAAGATATTTTGGGATAGATTTATTTTGATTAGTCTTATATGACTTTGAATGTTTCTAGCTAAAAACCATATGTATTTGAATGTTTACTTTGGTTTCTTGGTGGCTTTGTTTTATGTACTGATAGCACATGAACATTTTATTATTACTTCTATTATTATTATGGTACCACTGATGAATTACTAAAGTTTGCTTCGGATGTATTTAATCTCATAGATGATGTTGTTGTGCTTAGCTAAAAATAAGATCTGGTGAACATGTTATTATTACTTCTATTATTATTATTATTATTATTTTGATATGATCCAATGTCAAAGCTCAAGCATCACAATTCACAACACATCTTTAAAGTTCAGGAGACAGATGTAATAAAAAATTGTAATAGATTTATAATGTCTCTCGATGACTATAATATAACTCATCTCACATTGACAAAAGGGCAAAAAAGATTATGCTTGTTCTTGTGCTTGCATGATCATAAAGTGGTGGCCATTCGATTTTTTTTGGTTTGTCTCCTTCAAATGCAATGACAATTTCGAGATCGACTGTCGATCATGTATTTGTTTGGTTTTGAGAACTGCAATTTTCCAGCCTTCATGATAGATATAGCATCACAATCCTAACGGAGGCCACCTCCAAGCTTGATGGTTTGATTTGTAAAGCTGGTTTTGAGAACTGCAGTTTTCCAACCTTCATGATAGTATTTGTATTGCTACTGTTATATTGTTGGTATTCATATCGATAAAAGAAAGGTATTTTCATAAATAGAATAAATATATTAATTTATTTATTTTCTCTAAATAAGATTTGTCTCAATTCATTTTCTTTCCTTTCCTTTCCTTTCCACTCATAATCATCCAAACAACAATCATTAAAATCACTATCCTTACCTTTTCTCATTATCATTTCTTTTTCTTTCCTTACTTTTCCATCAAACCAAACATAGAATAGTTTGCATTATATAAACCAAAGAAAGAGTAATGTTGGATATCACACCAAAAATTACAACTTTTTCATCACAACACATGTAACCGTTGAGGTATCAATTGATGAGTGGATACATGGATAAGTGAGATAAATCATTAGAGATTACTTTTGCTCACCCCCTCCCCAACACTTGACATGTGTCAAATGAGGGGTATTTTTATCCAAAAACTGTCATGTGTTTAGACAAAAATACCCTCTCTGGACACATGTCATGTATTGGGGAGGGAGGTAATGCTTACCCCCCTTGAAGGGAGATGAGCAAAAATGGACTCAAATCATTATTAATATATATCCACTCACCAATTGGCACATCAACTGCCACGTGTTATGATGAAAAAAATTGTGATTTTAGATGTGATATCTAGCATTATTCTTTCAAAATTTCCCAACTATTTTGCCAAAAAGATATTACACCCCATATCCATATCGTTACCCATAAAATATGAAAATATATATTTCAAATATGACTCCTTGAAGAGTAGTGGAATTGAATCCACTCATTTCAAAAAAAAAAAAACATATTCCGTATTATATATTATGAGAAAAAGAAAAAAAAAAAAAAAAAAAAGCCAAGAATATGACAGTCTGAGGTGAAAGGAAAATTATTACAATTGTATGAGTATCCTAGAAACAAATCAGTTCAGAAAAACTGGGAAATTCAACAACAGTCCGAGTATGATTTGCACTTCCATCTCTCAGAAGCAATTGACTATTTCGTGCACTTCCTTTTAATTCAGGATCATGTGTCATGTGTGACTTGTATTATTATGAAGATGAATGAGTAACGCAGAGAGAGAGAGAGAGAGAGAGAGAGAAACAAAGGTAGAGATGGAATTGGGAATATCAGAAAATCACTACTTTGCTTTTCTACTTCCTTTCTATTAGGGGAAATGTGCCAAAGTCTCTATTATCAATGACTAGTGACTACCCAACAAAAATTAGCACAGGTTCCCCAATAATGAATTAAATACAAAATTTTGTGTTAAAATTGTATTCCCTAAGTCAGACTACCCTGTACTGCCACCCCCCTGCCCTGAACGATCTTCCATACAAAGGCGCATCATGCCCTCTCAATCAGCATCCACAAAAAAATGCATCCAATACCCCGAGAGCACAGTTATAATGCCCAGAGTCCAGTGACTCCTTCCTAAATGCTGAGAGAATCCCACTTTCCCAACAGTCATCAGAGCTTTAACACAGAAGAACATCATGCAGTTCATGACCTTAAATTAACCTATCCAATGTCAGTAAACTCCGGTAATATTGAACAGTCCTCGAGGCCCACGATTAGGTCAGATGAATAGTTATGAGGGACCATTTCAAAACTTTCTATTCCCAGTGGAAGATCCTTATCTATGCAGGAAGTGAAATCACTATCCATATCATTAAACCAACTTTCCTGAATCATTTCTGGTGTCAAATCAAACCTTAAATTCGGATCTTTAAAAGCAACTGTTGGCACTTCTGGCTCGGGCAGAAATTGTCGGGTCTCACCATGCTCCATTGAGATCTTTTTCATTTTCGATTTAGGAGGCTTGATCGAGTCAGAGAGAGGCAGTTTGTGCTTCCCCAAGGACTGTGATTTCAAGGCTGATCGCAATTTGGTATCATTTGCTGGGAAAGCAGATGAAGCCCAACCCATGTTATCTTCAATGCAAGCTCTAGCAGCATCCCTAAGAAAAAGAGAGTGCTCAATTAGCAATGTATAATAATTATTGAAGCATCCATGGTTAAACAGAGCAATCAACAATTTGTTTATATGTAACATTGATCAAGGGATTTCTTGGAAATTAACTATATTTTCCAAAATTGATTTGTTTCTTTGCAAAATAATCTCGAGAGAAAAGAAAATAAATAAACCATCACCCACCGACTATTGGTCCCATCTACACAGGGTGGGTCCAAGAACACTTTTTTCAACACGGACTTGACCTTAAGAATTTACACCTTTACTTCTTAAGTATTACCCTTTCCAACACTTACAGCAGTATACCAGGCATGTGCTGCATGACCAGATCACATCTCCAGAAAAGAGAACAAATAAATTCAAGACACCCTTAAAAAGAATGAGAATATAACCTAAGCACAATGAAGACACCCTAAAAATATTTTCAGAAAACGATGGACGCCTTAAGTAACATCATCAAGAGGCACCAATCACAAAATGAACAAGCTACACTCGTTTATTACCAACCACAATTAGCCATATAACCACCTTTTTTTCGGCCTTAACAATAGAAGAAATCAAACCCCATGTAACCCACTTTTGAACTAAGACCTCTCAATAGAAAGTGATGTTAATTAACCCAAGGCTAAAGTGATTTACTTGATCCAAGGCCTTTGACAATGGGTGCTGCTAAGATGAAACAGGTTGATAACAGCTTAAAATCAAATATACTGCACTATAATAATATGGCTGCATGTTCATACCTGAAACGGTTTTCAGCCACATATTGCGAATCTTTAAGATGGAGTTCTTCTCCAGTAGCCTTATTTACAGATGCTAGAGGATCTGAACTATATATTGACAAATTAATAATAGGTGGAAAAGGAATCACAGAGTCACCCAACTCCCTCTGGAGTTCCAGCGTTAGGTCCAACCGTTCGGTGATGACCACAGTATCTTTCATATGAACAGAAGGGGAAACTCTGTCATCATGTTGTCTATTGCTGGCATCGTGAAGGGCAGCACACAACAACTTGCTACTCTGCCCTAAATTGGTGAATTTCATCCTTTGTGCTGGTTCCTTCGCAGAATTCCAAGAAGTCCGGTTAATATTACTAAAAAACCTTCCACCAAAGTAGAGACCATTACGCGATGATAAATGGTTATGTCTACGTTCAGCGTGAGCTTTCGTCTTCCAGACAGCCGAGAGAAGGGCAGTGAAGTGCTTTTGGAGGAGTAACTCGTTGTCTGCCTGATCAGAAGCAACATTTAACAGCATTCTAACATTATCCTGCAAAACAAGAAAAATGATGAGCAAGGTTTTCTTTTAATTTCATCATTATGTTAGGATAACCTATCAAAGTCCTTGCCAAGCTTCATATATCAGTGTGATACTCAATAACATTCATTAACAAACAAGCAACATTTATCAGGTTACTGCAGCAGCTTGCAACATGCAAAGCAGTAAATTCACAAGCATCTTTAAAGTCACTCAGCAATATAATACATGTTTTACTAACTCTACCCTTAATAGAAACAAACAGAGCAAGGAAAAAGGAAGAGAAATTAAAAAAAGTAATAATAATAACAAATTCAAATGTGTTAGACCATGAAACTTGCATCCGCAATTCAATTAGAAGCACAAACCAAAATACATCTGTAATTGCTTGCTCAAAAGTGCTCTAGACATGCTTTAACATACAAGATGCAATGTTTTCACTCAGCAACTGCAACATAAATATTATCCCAAGAATCCCAAGAGTCCAAATACACAATATGATCCCGAGGACCCAATAAAAGTTCAGGATTTAGCATCAGCATTACAGTTGACAGAGCAAGGACAGACTCCCAACATGGAGTGAAAATACACAATGTTTCACATATTTATGTTACAATTGAATTATTTCATATTCTGTTACCATTTCTTCTTTTTCTTAATTTACCTGCATGCATTGAAGGAAATAATTAGATTAAGCATACCTCAGTTACTTTGAGAAGAGCCTTTCCAGAGCCCACATTGCTGATCTTTTCATTAATAGAATTGTCTGGTACAGTCAAAACATATTTTTGGATTAGTTCCCTAAACCTCTCACAACAATGAACTGGATGGCGGTATCTCCCCCTATAAAATCCACCAGCAGTCATTCCATACAGTGTTTCACTAACCAAGCTCCAGTAAGGGCCATATTCATGTACAACAGCACATAATATGGCATCTTCCTGAGGCAACCAAAAATCAGGTGGCGGAACACAATCTCTTGACCAAACATTCCCCTTTTTTAATTTCTCAGGTTTTATCATTAGAACCCGCTTCACTGGCATGGCAGTAATGGAAATTTTTCCTCCCATTTTGCTCCTGCTTGCAGGTTTCTGCTCAAGATCAACAACCACACCCTCACATGGTTTTAATTCAATGGAATCATCATGTCGTTTACGTGATAGGTTGCCATTTAAATCAAAAGAACATCTTTCAGGTAGAGTCTTTTTGAGTTTCTTAGACTTCTTCTTTGAGCTCTTTTCCTTCTCTTCATCAGCCTTTTTACGTTTTTTCTGCACATTTGATACTGGTGACATCGAATCTGAACAAGTGGCCTCCTCATCATCTATATCATCATCTATGGACATAGGTTCCGCTATTGACTCTTCTTTTGCAGATTTCAATTCAGAAGTTAGAGCCCCTTTCTTGAGAGACTTGAACTTGGCTTTCTTTGGCTTCTTCTTAGCCTTTGGTTTAGCATCACTTGCCCTTTTATTTCTGCAAACAGAAAAATAAATTAATAACCAAAAAATTTACAATTAATAACACAGTTTATGAATTCCTAATATCGTCCAAGTTTAAATACCATTGCAAAATAAAACACTCCAAATTTTTTCCATGCTCTTGTTCCCATGTAAGACAAGTTTTTTGGTCTCAACTAACTTACATAGTTACATGCAAATCCTTTGAATAATCCAAGCTCACTATCGGTTTTGTCATGCTGACAACCTCGGATAAAATGACATACAGAACAGGTCTACTCAAAAGTCAAAACCTTAATTATTGATGTGAAAGGAGAAACTCTACTTCAACATTTTGCAGCACCTTGTAAAATCTTAAAACCAACACTAAAGCTGTAATAGATATGGATGCGTTTATGATTGCATGTACATATGAAGTGATTGTGTATCTTGTCTATGTTTTGAACCTCTGTTTATCGCAATAAAAGATTTGCATTTTGATCTAGCTGTGTTAAATTTTTCATTAACATAATAAACCTTGATTGTGTATCTTGTCTATGTTTTGAACCTCTGTTTATCGCAATAAAAGATTTGCATTTTGATCTAGCTGTGCTAAATTTTTCATTAACATAATAAACCTGCAGCTCTGATGTTCAGAAAAGATTACCAATTTGAACCTCAAAAGCAAGGGAAAAAATATATTATTTTTACTCTCACCGATATCCATTGCACAACATCTTAAAAGTCTCTCCCAATAAAAGCTTCCAAAAAAGGTAAAATTTCCATTTAAAGGCTTCTGTATAAAGTTAAAAGTACCATCTTACTTTATTGAATCAAAGTCTCCATCATTTGTATCTTCCTTCTCTTTAGCTTCCTTCTCTTTAGCTTCAGCTTCCAAATCTTCCATCAACTACAAACATGTAACACAATCAACCAGCTGAATTGCTAACAATTTTTTATTTTATTAAAAAAAAAAGGGAAATAATCATTCTCCCCCCTGTGTTTTGCCCTATTCTCCAATTTCCCCCCTCTAGTTTCAAAATTCTTCAATTTCCCCCCACCCATGCACAAAAACAACCCAATCTCACCATATAAAAATAGGCACGGGAGGGGGGAAATTGAAGAATTTTGAAACTAGAGGGGGGAAATTGGAGAATAGGGCAAAACACAGGAGGGAGAATGATTATTTCCCTAAAAAAAAAAAAAAAAGAGTTTATTTTCACTAACTTGATGTTGGGCTAATGCTTCCACTTGTTGTCGGTATGCCTCGGTTGCAAAATCAGCATCCCATCCTGATGATAGAAGACTTGTGAGTTTATTTCAAAACAGGCAGTCACACCATGCATGATAAAATCATGGTTATTCTAACAAGTTAATTTATCTTGAATCATTCAGTGAATGGCATGATGTAAATAAAAAACAAAGTCATATGAAAACCAAAGATCCTCAAGAGCAAAATACAAAAACCAAATTGATCAACTAAGAAAAATAATAACCTATGTGTGAACTGTGAGCAAAAAATGAAAGGGGAAAAAATACAGAAAAGCAATCATTATAAGAGATCTATCATAGACATCAAAGATTATTCATAGTAGCATTAGATAGTGCATGCCATAAAACTATTTCATTACCAATGTAAGCATAGATTTGATGTAAACTATTTCAGCCAGGTATTTCTAAATGGCGCTATTTGAAGGAAATGTTCAAGTAAAAGCAAACACACACACACACACACACACTTGAATTCTTTATGATCTTCTTTTGATTCCAAAATTTTAATGTGCTAAAACCAAATGAAATCTGTGATAGGGTGGGAAGAGAACTACTGGTTATCAAGTTCAGACAATATGTCTTTGTCTGAGCACAATTAAAGGTTATCGACTTGAAAATTTTGATATAATACATGTAATGCAATGACGGCATGACGTGAACAAAAAAACTTACGTTCATATACCAAAGGCTCCTCGTCATCATCAATCTCAGCTTCCATTTCCTCCTTATACTTCTCTATACGATCTAGTTCCCACTCTGTCTCTTCAAATCTAATTTCAGATTCCACCGCTGCCTTGTCTATTATTGGATCCCAATGCTCCAGAAAACGTATGGCATATCGATCAATTGGGCGCAGTTGATTCTCAAATGATGAGATAGCTTGTCCAGCTGCTGCTGCAGCAGCAGCCATCTGTTTGACATCAGCCAGCATGTCAACATCATCTTCTTTCCCGGTAAAAGCTAGAGCTCTCTCTTCATTTGGATCACTGCCTCTTAACAACAATCTATTGTCATTATTTGAAGTTGTGATCCAGCCACCCTGATCAGCAAGCTCATCAGCCTTTATACTGTCCTCATTTACAAACTCATCAGCCTTCATTTTGTCCTCACTGACAAGCTCATCAGCCTTTATATTGTCCTCATTTACAAGCTCATCATCTTCCAGTCTCCCAATGGCTTCTTCTGTAAACTCTTGGTTGTCCACAGCCTCTTCCTGTTCGACTTTCTTAAGTGCCATGTAATCTGCTTCATCTTCTACATGCTTTAAAGCAGCTTCCACATCTGCATTTGACAAAGAAACCTCAACTCCATTGTTATGTTTCCCCTTCTGCGCATTCTTAATTGAAAGAGTTCTATGACCGGAGAATAATTCCATTGGATCAAGCTTCTTGAAAAATTCAGTGTTATAGCCTCCACTCTGTATAACTAGATCATCAAGAGCACGTTTCTGATTTGCTTTCTTCAGGATGTTCTCTTCAATGGTGCTCTCACTAATTAAACGATAGATATGCACTTCACGTGTCTGTCCTATCCGATGGCAGCGATCTTGAGCTTGCTGATCCATAGCAGGATTCCAGTCACTGTCATAGAAGATAACTGTATCTGCCCCAACAAGATTGATACCAACACCCCCACTTCGTGTTGACAAAATGAAAAGAAAGATTTTGGGATTTGTGTTGAACCGCTGCATTAATGTTTGCCTCTCCTCTGGTTGAGTAGATCCATCTAAACGCATATACGTATAACCATACAAATTTATGAATGCCTCCAAGATATCGAGCATCTTTGTCATTTGGGTAAAAATTAATGCTCGATGACCTTCATATTTCAATTTTCTAAGCAAAATAGCAAGCTCCTGTAATTTACCACAGTCAAATTGTATTAGCCTCCTGTCAGGAAAATATACTTGCCTCCGGACAATAGCAGGTCTAATAGGAGATAAAAGAGGCAACAAAACTTCTGAGCATTTTTCCTTATAGGTTGGGTGCAGCAACACAGAAGAACCACTCTTACTGCACCAACAAAATGGTGCTGGGGCTCGAGCTGCCGGAATTGCAAACATGAAACTTTCAACCAGATCAATCATCTTCTGGAAGCGTTCAACGGGTGAAAGAACAATGTCAGCAAGCTTAGAGGAGTAAACGTAGGACAAGGGATCAGCCTTCTGATGATGGATATCACAAGCAGGATGCTTTACAGTAAGAAGCTCCCGAAGAGTAGTTGAGTATACAGGTTTTTTCTGACACCTCAAAGAATTCCACCAAGCAATTGATGCGGCCCGGTCCTTAGCTTCTTTCAGTCTCTCTTCCATTATTGCCTTCTGAATTTCTTCAAAAATGTTTGTCCCGTGCAACTTATTCCGATGTTTAGAAATAAGTCCAATTTCTTCTAGATGAACCAGTTCAACACGTTCTTTAATTAAGCTTGGTGGGGTAGCAATAGCCTTCACTTCATCACTCTCCCATGAAGTCATGTTAAAATCCAAATGAGTAAATATAAGTCCCAAACCCTTTAAGTTGACAGTAGAAAATGGACCATGTGAAAGAATCGAACAAACAGAGGAACTCAACTGGATATCAATATCACCCATATCAAAAGAACTTACAATTGGACGACCCTCAAATAAATCAGGATGATTGCAAACTTTGCGAAGTTGCATTATAACACTAATCATTCCAAAAAAATTGGCATTTGCAAGAGTAGCTTGTGTCTCTGAGCTGGCAATAAAGTCTTCATATAAGTTCCTTTGCCTCTTTGAGAGTCTACAATATATGACATGCTCAACTTTCATAGGTAGTTGCTTCTCCACATCTCTTTTCAATCTGCGAAGTAGGAATGGACGAAGGACATTATGCAGGCGATCAACAACTTCTTTATTCACTCTCTCTTGACCCTCTACCATCCCAGAAATTGGATTACAGAACCAATCCTTGAATTCCTGATGAGACTGAAAGACATGCGGCATCAAGAAATGCATTAATGACCAGAGTTCCATCAGATCATTCTGTAGGGGGGTACCAGTCAACAAAATTCGCCGTTTAGAATTGAAATTTAAAAGTGTTTGCCATCTTTGAGACTTCCAGTTTTTAATCAAATGAGCTTCATCCAAAATCAAGTATTTCCACTTCTTTCGTTTGAAGACTTTCGAATCCTGTATAACAAGTCTATAAGTCGTTATGCACACATGAAAGAAGTTCGGTTTCAACCAACCTTGCCTTTTATATTTGCGCTCTTTTGCACTCCCAAAGTAAGTCAGTATTTTAAAGGCAGGACACCATTTAAGAAACTCAGTTTCCCAGTTAAGCATGACACTTGTTGGAACTACAATGAGATGGGGGCCCCATATTCCTTTTTCGCATGCCAGATGTGCAAGCAGAGCAATAGTCATGATGGTCTTTCCGAGTCCCATTTCATCAGCTAGAATCCCATTTAATCTTTTCTCATACATTGTCACAAGCCAATCCAAGCCAATATGTTGATACTCGCGGAGAGGGTACTTGAGAAGAAAAGGAAACTTTGTACGCACATTAGTTGTAGAGAATGTGATTCCTGTTGGTTGTGCTGATCTTGCTGCTTCAGCAGCATCAGCAATTCTATTCTCACTCTCTTTCTCCTCTTCTGACTTTATATCAGCTCCTGCTTCTTTTTCTTCTGTAAGGGGATGCATAACCAGTTGGCTAACACCGGGATCAACATTCTCATCCATAGAAGTATCCTGATGCTTTAGTTCCATGACTTCATGGGCTGGAGAACCCGAGAGGTCCTCTGATAAAGCAGAGGCGTATTCAGATTCATCCTCTGACATTTCATCATTGTTGAAATCCTAACAGAAAGATGTGGATGATGCAATGGAAATCAATGTTTGATATAAACCAGCAAAATTATAAACAGAATTGGTACCATAACATACCTTCCTATACCTTGCTAGCAATTCTTCCACCGGTATCTCACTCTCCTTTTGCAGTAATGTGATCTGAAAAATAGCTGCCTCATTCAGAGTAACTATATTACAAGTAAACAAATAGGGGGAAAATTCAGCTGTGTCTGTGTGTGTGAGTGCACATAAAAAGAAACTTTAAAATGTCTGACTGACATGTTGTCGATTGTAAGGAACACAGGATACATCCAGGATGCTCATTACCTCATCTATGGGGTTATCTAAATCTGCTTTTGCCAATTCTTCCTCCTCTGACAAGGTTGTTTCATCATCCTGGGTACCGAAGCAAAAGCCGCAATGAGCATAGCCATATGGAATCACAAGAAAAATCATTGATAACGATGCCAATTTATTTAGCCATTTAGGATTTTATGTCTGGTAGGAGAAAAAACAAATAAGAAAAATGGTGACTGTATTGCCTGACAAAAGATTGTGCCATAATACACACCATAAATCTCAGATACAACCAAGTCCCAAATACATCACAAATGGAAAACACGACTGACCTAGAAACCAATTCACTAAATCATCACCACATTAAAACTACATTTCCAACAAGATACAAGCAAAAAGCAAAACCAAGAACATGCCATTTCTATGTAGCTGACATTCCTTATAATTTAACAATCAATACTTTGGTGCAATACACCTCCATATGGAAATGAAATAAACATTAATAAATTCTCCATAGAATATATTCCTTTAAAAGAATGAACAAGTTGCTTAAAATATATATGAATGGCAATAAACTGGTACTCAATCCCAAGGGAGATGCTTCAAAACAAACTTGTACACTAAACTTGAAATGAAACCAGCTCTTAACATTAATTGACAAAAGTGAGAGGTCCACATTGTCAAACCTAAAACTTGATGCAAGTGCTTGTTCAAATAACATGATTAAAAAATCATCAAACATAAAAGCAAATTAATGTCATATTGATAAACCGGTTAGTCAGAAATGGCTCACTTGAGCAGAGTTGTAAGTCAATGGATTTGTATACTGACCACTGTTTGTTACCCTTCACTGGACAAATCATCAGGTACATGCAAAACAAAATTACCAGATGCCCTAGCTATCTAAATATTCTGCCCTTACAACATTAGAAACAAAAAACATAACCCAAAATGGCAAAAACCAGCAAGAGCTACCACATTACATACCTTGTCTTCTCCGGTAGCAAGAAAGAAATCACCATCTTCCTACATAATTTGAGACGAGTCAGAGAAAGATCTACAGTATAATTTCTCTAAAAAATGTAGAAATGACAAAAATAATACCAAGCCAGTAAAAGCTAAACATAAAAGCTTAAGTTGTCAGGTAAGAGCCCAAACAACGATATAAAGCTGTCAAAACACTTGGTGACTACATTTATTCATCCAAAATATCTTCAAAATGAGTGTTTTACTTCAATAAGGCTTTGTGTGTCGCTTTGAGCATTACACCTTAGCTTTAAGAAAACTTGAGTCTAGAAAAACCTCAAGCCTTTTATAACAACCAGTAATCTATAAAGAAAGATATGAAGAAAAATATATATAATAGTAAGAAGATCTAAAACCATAAAATCACCTATAGTCCTACCTGTTCATCATTAAAGTCATACCCCACATGCTTTTGAGTTGACACCAAAGAGATATTAGATGAATTTCTCAATCGAGATGTCTCATGACCCAACAAATGGGTCTCTAATATGGATAAGCCACCATTACTTTCATCCTGTAATCAGATAATAAATATCAACTTGAGTCTTGAACTAGCTTCACAAGCTAACAATTGCAACAATAAACACATACAACTTACACAACGACGAACATGGGAGCTGCTTGGGTCCATGTTACACTCAGCAGAAAGAACATTACCATTGCCTGCAACAAATTTTAACCCTCCACCATTTCAGCATAATCACATACCTCACATAAATAATTTAATTCTTCAGCAACTTCTTACCCTTGTCATGATCTTCTCCCACCAAGGTCGGTTGGGCTTCATCTTCACTCATCTCAGGACTAATTTCTCTGCTAGCTGAATAAACTTACATTGATCAAATTAAGCTAAGAAATAAAAGGAGTCCAACGAGTACTAAGAGACAGAAGGAACATATCAGCAATATACATTAAGTTGTCATATTTTTTATTTTTTGTGTTTTTTAGCACAAAATAATTAATAGGGTAGAGTGGAAATAGTGGGGGAAAAAAGCAATTCCAACACAAAAGGACAATTATAATAAGAAATCACCTTTACCAATACTATAACGTTTGAGCAACTCCTCAAGCGGAATATCTGTTTCATTTTGTAAGGCTTCCAACTCTTCTTTCCTTTCTTGTTCTGTTATAAGTGCTTCATCTTCCTCAATAGTGTGCTCATCATCTTCCTAAACCAACATCAAGCAGAGGGAAATTTGTAAGCAAGCACCAACTGAAGATGTATATAGAACTTAAGAGTTTGATATTACATCCTAATTCTTTACAGTAATTTCAAGTCTAAAGAGTTAGTAACAACTTGCCTTGGTAAACAGAAAAAGGAGGAAAAAAAAATTATAATAAGGTTGAGACAAACAAAATATGAAGCTTGAACTATAATACCTCACCAAAGAGTTAAATGTAATTCCTTTAAGTAATTAATTGATTATGCTTTAAATCAACTATGTTTTATTTATTAAGGTTTCAGCGATTTAATGGAAATTTCCCAGCAAAATTATGTACTTCATAAGCACCTCATTAAATTAACAGATCTGAAGACCATGTCAAAGCAATATCTTCAACACTGTAACTTCCGTTATGTACAAACAAAATATGAAGCTTGAACTATAATGCCTCACTAAAGCAAAGAGTTAAATGTAATTCCTTGAAGTAATTAATTGATTATGCTTTCAAATCAACTATTTTTTATTTATTAACGTTTCGTTAATTTAAAGGATTATGTACTTCATCAGCGCCTCATTAAATTAACAGATCTGAAGACCATGTCAAAGCAATATCTTCACAGTGTAACTTCCTTTATGTAATATATAATTTTTACAAATAAAAAAATAAAATAAAGAGAATTTAAAAAAATATATCTGACGACCGCCCTGTCTTGTCCCACAAACAGAATACTTACACAGTACATAGTTTTCCACAACATATTCCTGAACCAAGGATAATTGTATGAATTATGTTTTTCAAAAGTAGTATGTTCTCTAGAACAACCAAACACATGAAAAAGACATCGCTCGGTAGGTGACTTATCAAAATTTGATGTGTACAAGCCAAAGCATCTCTCGAATAAATGTTCAAGTCCATGGCCAAGGCACATACTTTTACTTCGGTTTGCATATTTGGTCTAGTCATCAAACTCACTTGAACAATTTTGTGGATTACAATGAAATAGTCAATAAAATATTAAAATCAGAGACAAGTTTGAAAGTGCTAAGAGAAGAGAACGCACTGATTCCTCTTCAGATTGAACATCATAATCTTCATCTATCTCTGCAACATCTGACTGAGGTTCTGTGACAAAAAAGTTATAAAAGAAAAAATAAATAAAAAATTGTTAGTGAGATAACATGTTATCTTTGCGAAGGTAACCAATTGATGATAATCAGTTACAAAATTCTGCTCACCAATGTTTATTCCTGAGATTTCCTCAGCACTATTTTCATCAGCTTTTCTATACTCAATACTCAATTGTTCTGGCACAGCAGACCGTTGCTCTGGGGTCTGAGAATCCACTAGATTTTCTGCTAACATTGTTGAATACCTAGAAGTATTAACACAATATTTCAGTGCACTTTCCCTCAACATGACAAAACCAGTTCCATGTTTTCTAATTCCTAAGAAAAGCAAAAATTCAGGTCATACTATTTTGAGGAAAAAGTTCCACCTCTCAGTCTGCCCTAAAAGAAATTCCAGCTGTTTATCAAGTGCCTTTTTCTTTCTCTCATCGAGCTCCATCTGATGCTTGTAGAGAACCTGGAATTAGAAAGGAATGCTTTTATGAGGTTTCAAAGAAGAAAAAAAGTGAAACCAAGAAGTTCAAATGAAAATCGACTTATTATAGATAAACTTACCAGCTTCTCTATCTTTATCCAGAATTTCTTCACATCCTTTGAAATGTTAAGTGCCACTTTCCGCAATCGCTGCTCTTCTTCCTGGTCAAAAAGGTCATGCTTATTTTAACAAAAGCAGAAAACAACGAAAATAACTTGTATGGAAAACACTTCTACTCTTCTCTGTTCCACTTGAAAATTAACATCACTCCTTTCATGCTATCACTATGTAATAAAATTATATCCCCATTCATGATATTTAGAAAAACAAAGTACAAAGTCTGGAGGAAAAAGCAGAACCTTCAGTTTCTTTTCTCCTCTGGTGGCCTGATCCAACAAGCCCTTGCTTGCTCTCAAAGCAACTTTCTTTGCCTGAGCCAATTTCCATTTTCTCTCAGACTCGAAGTCCTGCCAAAAATTATTTTATTTTAGCAAGGGAAGAATATGAACATCTCTCCCATATGTCATCACACCTTCCTGAAGTGTAAATTTGTCAATTACCTTTGACAGCCAGACCATCTCTTCTAAAACATGATCCCAATGAGTTTTTGGACGGCGAGGCTCCCTGGGTGCTTCAAGTGCCTAAAACCAAATTACCACCAACTAGTAAATAATTATTTTTTTAAAAAAAAAACTGTAAACACATGCAGCTGTATCACATTTCAATAATCTATACAATTTATCAATCACAATGGTGAATATAACTAAAAGGCTCCATTTAGTTCAAATGAAGAGCATAGCTTCATAAACATGGTTGACTTTTTTTTTTTTCACTATGGCTACTGATTTCAGGAAAAAAATCCACATAATGGAACAACAAGGAGAAATATCAATCATAAATGCAAAACGTTACAAAAAATTGCTCCTTCAACGTGTGAATGGACACAACCTAAGAGGTCAAGACGGAAACAATCATTCTTCACATGAAACAATCTTATTTATCCATGATAGAGAGTAAATTACACCCATTGCACATAATAAAAGAAAATCATATCAATAGAAGCAAAAAGCCTGTGGCAAAGTATTATTATTTGTACGTACAGCAATAGCAATTAAATGTGGGGCACTATGGACTGGAACTATCAAATATACAGACTAACCTTTTGGCGCCTAGCTCTTGTCTCATGATCAAGCTTAGACCTGGGACCTTTTGAAGCCATTATTTTCTGGTGAAAACTATATCATGATTGAACTGTGAAAGATCTGCAAATAATATGAAGCCAAAACAGTCGTAACAAATTAGTCTTTTATGAAAATAAGAAAAAATAAATAATAGAAATAGAGTCGTCACAAAATATAAACCTATATATTATTAGTAAGTAGTAATGATGACAAGAACAAGCAGAAAAGAGAAAGAAAAATTTAGAAATATTAATGCAATCTAGGGTTTCAAATGACACCACTAGGAATTTTGCAACATAGGGTATATATAAACTAACAATCAATAGCACAAGCTATCAACTCTTACCAGAACTTGAGAAATAATCACCTCCTACATAAAATTTACACAGTAGTTGAGTTTTAAAGACAAAAACTTTTAATGAATTTTAGTTAAACCAAAAAATATTCTCTATCCTAAGACCACCATAAACTGCAGTAAAATCAGCAGGGCTTGACATCAAATAAGTAAGAGATTTCAATGAAGAACCAGGGTTGAACAGGTGGAAAAATTGACAGTGATGGTTGTCCAGTTCCAATGCAAGCCTACGAATAAGAATATAAAACAAGACAACCAGTTGAAGCCTTGATCCCATGTTTAATCACCAAATAGGAGGGAGATGGAGAAGTGGAAAGTAGAAGAAGTGGACAGGCAGGTAATTTTCCAACAAAGGAGAAATTGAGAAGCATATGGAGTCAAAAAAAGGAAGAAAACTCTAAAAGATATAACCTAAATACCTAATTATACCAATGTCTAAACCCTGGTCAAAGTAGTCCTTTGTGAATAAACATTCAATAGTTTAATACTCCTTTATAAAAGATAATTGTCTGAAAAACTGCTTCATGCTACGGAGCATAGTGTGCATACCAATAATTCTTACAATTAATAATTAATAACTTTTGAGAAAATCCTTTGATATGGTTAATTAATAATAGACTCTATTAATATACGGCAGTCCAAATTTCCAGTTTCTGTTTAGGTTTTTTGTCTTTTAGGAGGTAAACCCTTCCTTTTTGTTAATGACAGCTTCCTCTCTCTCTCTCTTTTGTTCAATACTATTGTTCTTGTAAAAAAAAAAAAAAAAAAAAAAAAATGTTCTGAGTCTAAATAGTAGGTATTGAGAGTGGTTAACTACATTTTCTTTCCAAACAAAATACCCAGGATAAAATGATCTGACACACAAATCTATGCAGCATTCATTGAAACAATTAACTGTGTCAAGTAATAGACTATGATAAAGTAAAAATAAGAATCAATCAACGAGTTCCATTATGGACAGCTGGCTACAAATCACACTCAAAAGTATAATCGCAAGAGAACATAGAATGTTGCTAGGACAGAGTGGCAGTTTATTCAAGCATTCCAGAAAGGTCATTCACATTCTGTTTACAGTTTCCTTTATTCCTAGTATTAAGTTACAATTGATGCTTCCCCCTTAACCACCATACTATTAGAAATCATTTCTTTCATGAGTTCACATCAAGTATGTCCTCAAACAACCTATTAAGCATAACTTTTCATTAATTTGGTGACCATAGCCAACCCTGAATATCTTACACCTCAGGTCCAATATTATCTTTTCTCAATAAGTCTAACTATATCTGTTGATCCACAACTACTTATATATTTGTTTTTACATGTAAGTTGCATAGCCAAATACATTGTCAATAAATGGTCACACCGAACTCATCAGCACAAATAATTAAATGCAAATCCATTAGAAAAGGGAAGAACCATATAAAAATTACAAAATACATGATAATATGCTCAGAATAAACCTAAAAATTGAGAATTCTCAATGCAGCTTCATAACAAAATTTCCCCATTCTACATTACTGGCAATTTGTGGAGCTATCTTAAACCAAACTACTAAGTTTTCAAGCATGGAGCAAAATAGCTTGCACTTTAGCGGTCACTAAGAACGTTATCATTTTCTAATCACATTAAAAATCAAATAAAAACTTCCGGCTCTGTTATGTTTGCATGCTGAAAGCACGTTTCGTTCCTGTGAAAGCCGAAATTGCCTAATTTCAACTCTCAAGATCAAGAAAAACAAACCTTTAAAAAAAAAAAAAAACAATTGTAAAATATACATAATATATATTTATAATCTGGAAAATAAAATGATACTATATGTCTATATGACGCTCCAAAAAGTGAAAAACTTTTGCATTACACTTCCCTATTCGTTTAGAAAATTAAACAAAAAAAAATACGACTTGCAACTATCTTTTGACGTTTATTTTCTCGCGTTTTCTCAGAAACCAAACACATCACAAAATCCCACTTCAAAAAAAAAAAAAAAAAAAAACACAGCACTAAATCCAATAACTAACCTGAAAGGACATGAGCGCCTGCCTCAACTTTCTAATCCTCCAAACTCAGTCCGATCGTCCACGTCAAAATGCTAAATAAATTATCCACTAAGCCTCTGCAACAGCAAAAAAAATAAAAGTAAGAGAGAGTATATTTTATCCGTATATAATATAAAATAATATACAGAGAATCAGACACCTTCGATGGTGGTGATGGTTGTGGTTGTGGTGGTGGTTTTAGGGTTTTCAGTCGGGTTTAAGGAAAGTACAGGTCCGACGAGCAACCCTCAGATCCGGAGAAACAAAATATGAGTTAAAAAGCTCTGTTTGGGGCCCTTCTTTTTTATTTGTCTTGTACTTTCTCAGTTTCTCTTTCTCCTTCTGTTTTTTTATTTTCAACCGAGTGGTTATGGATACGACTTCATCTAAAGGCTGTGATTGATTTCGTACGATCAGACGGTTCAGGATCTTCCATCAAAGTTGCGTGCATCTGCACTTGTGCCACGGCTTGCGTTCAGGAATTATCTTCTTCTATTTTTGTACTATTTCAGCAAAAGTAAAGTTTTATTGACCACGGTAAATCGTTAAATAATTTCTTAAAAAGTATATAAAAAAATCGTTAAATAATTAATTAAAAAGTTTTAATTGTACTGATTTTTTTTTTTTTTTTTTTTTTTTGAAGGAAACACACATGACTACAAACCACCTCGGCAATCTGCCGAAATAACGGAATTAACACAAGGAGGATGGTCCTCCAACCAAAACATGTCCTCAACACAGGAGAGACCACTTTTAGCTAACACATGGGCTACTTGATTAACCTTTCTAGAAACGAAAAAAAACATTGTAACAGTGCAACTGCTTTAGAAGGATGTGAATATCACTTATAAAAGTTCCCACCTCAGAGCAGAAAATAGCCTTTGAAATGATCAATCCCACCACAACTTCAGCATCATATTCTAACCTACAGGGGTACAAACATGAATCCCTAGCCAGCTGAAGACCTCAGAGAATGGCTCTCGCTTCCGCCACTTGCGGAGAAAACATTGCTTCGATCTTTTGAGAGCTTGAAGCCATCACCAAACCTTCCGAATTACGAATCACAATACCAAAACCCACCAATCGTTCAGCCACATTAATTGCAGCATCACAGTTAATCTTGTAGCAACCTAGGTCCAGAGGAATCCAAATCGGATTTTTGAAAAAAGCCACACCTGGAACCCTTTCTTTCACTTGGATTGCATCTTGGAATTTGCCAATAAAAACTCTAGTCCATTCCAAAACTTGTACATCCTTAACCACTAAAGAATCATGAACAAAATCATTACGAATGGACTAGATTTTCCAAATGCACACACAAAGCAAATCAAGTCCTCCACACTTAAACGAGAGAAACAATCCAACATAAAATCAAAAAAATGCACTTTACCGTTATGATTATCCTGCAGCTTTGGACACCAATCAGCACGCACCCCCTTTAAATTGTGACAGCTCCATGGACATTGAAGAGTAGTTTCAGAGCTACCTTTGCAAATTGGACACAATTTATTGACCGATATTCTATGTTGAGCCAAAGTATCATTGGAAGGTAACATATTGTTACAAGCTTTCCAAACAAAAATTTTTATTTTAGCAGGAAAATTCATCTTCCATAGAGACTCCCACCAAGAGAGAGGAAAAAGCCAAGGAGTTCGAGTTTGAAGAGCCAACCTCCGAAATAAGTGAACAACCCACCCCATAACCGCTCTTAGCAATGTATGACCCTTTAAGATCATAATGCCATTGAATAGAATCTTCCACACAGCTGCCACCTACTAGAATACTCAAAATTGCAGCAATGTCTTCCTCACAAAAAACAAAATTAAGAAGACCTATATTCCATTGACCCGACGAAGTTAATAGCTAACTTACATAGTAATTTCGGCCAACATTGGAGACGACAAATGTTTGAAAGTTGATGGCCTAGGAATCCAACGATCTTCGTAAATACGAATATTTTTCCCGTCTCCTACTTTCCATCATGTTCTTGCAACAATAATCTCATTTCCCCACATTAAACTCTTCCATAAGAAAGAAGCCGGGGTTGTAGCAGAAGCATTAATGAACTCCTTGTCAGGAAAGTAACAAGCTTTTAGTACTCATGTAGCCAAAGAATTTTCCTTAGTCATGATTTCCAACATTGGGAAGCAAGAAGAGATTTATTAAACACCTCTAAGTTCTTGAAACCTAAACCTCCTTTTTCTTTGACCTCACATAATTTTATCCAAGTACACCAGTGCATCTTCCTTACTGTCCCTATACTTCCCCACCAAAAACGTGCACAAAGACGATAAACCTCATTGATAATACTTTTAGGAAGCTGAAAAAGATTCATAGAATAAGTAGGGATAGCTTGTAAACAGCTTTAATTAAAATCTCTTTACCTCCAGTAGACAAAAATTCATCTCTCCACCCATTAAGCTTATCCAAAATCCTGGAAATAATATTAGCAAACAACTCCTTCTTCCTGCAACCAGAAAAACACGACAGTTCTAAATATTTCTCATGACATTTGACCATACTAATACCAATGATCGTAGCCAACTAAGAGCTCTCTTTAAACGAAATAGATGGACTAACGCAAAAAGCATATTTCTCATAACTTATAATTTGGCCAGAAGCCTTAGCATAGCTAACCAACATACTCTTCAAACTAAGACAGTTGGACACAGAAGCTTTACCAAATAACATGCAATCATTTGCAAAAAGAATGTGAGAAATAATCGGACCGTCACGGTTGCACCAAAATCCCTGAAATTCCCCCTTCCTCACCGCCTGATTCACCAAGCAAGAAAAACCCTCACCACATAACAGAAACAAGTATAGAGATATTAGATCGCCCTATCGCAGTCCCCTTGTTGGCTTTATATTGCCGAAAATTTCACCATTCAGGATAAAGGAATACGACACCGAAGATATACACCGACTAATAAGGCTAATCCATTTTTCAGAAAACCCCAAACACTGCATCATTTTCTTTACAAAAACCCACTCCACACGGTCTTAAGCCTTCGACATATCCAGCTTAACTGCCATGAACCCATGTTTTCTTTTCCTACGCTTAATAAGGTTCATGCATTTGAAACTAATCATAATATTATCAGAAATTAGCCTTCCTAGAATGAATGCACTTTGAGCATCAGAAGTCACCTCATCTAGAGCTAGACGGAACCAATTGGCGATAGTCTTCACAATTATTTTGTAAATAACGTTACATAAACTAATAGGCCTAAAATCAGAAATCCTAACCGAAACCTTCTTCTTTGGGATAAGAGTAATAAGAGTATCATTCATAGTTTCCATATAAGCACCATTATTAAGACACTCCAAGCAGGCTCTTACTACATTTGGACCCACATTATCCCAAAATCTCTGATAAAATAGAACCGAAAAACCATCCCTTCCTGGAGCCTTCATCGCTCCCATCTCAAAAACAGCCTTCCGAATTTCCCCTTCCATAAAAGCTTTATCCAGAAAACAACTCATTGATGAGGATAGCTTAGGCTGAACATTCTCCACAATCGTTTCAATATCAGCCTAAGAAGGGATACTAGACTTAAAGAGATCACAAAAATAGTCCAAAATAACTTTCTCCATTCCACCTCTAAAAGTATACCACTGACCATCCATACCCACCAGACCCTTAATCTTATTTCAAGCCTTTCTCACTGTCGCCTTCATGTGAAAAAAACGGGTATTACGGTCCCCGCACTTAAGCCAATCTATCCTTGATCGTTGTTTCCAATAACGTTCCTCGACCTCCAACGCACTATCTAACTGGGATTCAATCAACTAGATCGACTTCCAGGACCCTAGACCGATGTTGTTATATGCATTATGTAATTCCATCTTTTTATTTCTAATGACCTCTTTTAGCTGACGACGACATTGACTATTCCAGCAATCCAAACGATTACCACAAATCCTAATATTGCCCAACACTCCCTCAATCACAGACAGACCCCTACTATCAACCTACTCCTTCGAAATCAACTCTCTACGTTCATGATTTTCAATCCAACATTCCTTAAAAAAGAATCGTCTTTTGCTCTTTGTCTCTCGATCACCCACCGAATTATCTTGCAAGTCCAAAAGAATCGAACGATGGTTCTAGTACCTCTGTCAAGTCTCTCAAAAATTATATCATCACCCTCTCTCTTATTACTCCATGTAAAATGAGGACCTATATACCCTAAATCTTTGAGCCCACTATCATCAAGAGCTTTACGGAAATCAGCCAAAACCTTCCCATTCTTCGGCAAACCACCCATTTTCTCAGAACCAAGTAAAACTTCGTTAAAATCTCCCACAATAGCCCAAGGCAGAAGAGACATACCAGCTAAACGTCGTATAATATTCCAGGAATGTACTCTCTAATTGCCATCCGGATTACCATAGAATCCAGTCAGTCTCCATCCCTTACTCCCCGAAAAATCAATGCGCACATCAATAGGATGGATTCAGGGAAAAGATGAGAGTCTGATGTATGTGTATCTCAAAAGCAAGGAGAGGAGACTGATATATTAATGAGCAATGAGATAGATAGTGGGTCAATAAATGCTGATGAGGTAGTGGATGTTCTGTGTACTCAAGGCAATATGGGGGAGTGTGAAATGGGTAATGGGTTGATGTTACCGGATCAAGCAGATATTTCTCAGTGTGTTGGGCCTGATCACATAGCTCATCTTATGGCCCAAGAGTTTGAGAGTACTATAGTTGTGGAGTGTTTAGAGTCTAATGTGCTTCTTGGGCCTGTTGTGAATCAGGTAAAGGAAAGACCTGTTTCAGTTGTTCATAATACATCTCAGCATGAGTCGGGCGTTAAAGATCATTTTATGAAATGGGTTGGGGATGGTAGATTTGGGGGAAAAAAGTTAGGTCTCGTCGAATTAAAAGGCTGGGATGTGTTGAACAAAAGGCAGAGGTAATGATTGGAAAAAGAAAATTCGAAGAGGTGGCCAATAAAGATGAGTTGGAGAGTTAAAAATCAAGGAAAAAGGAGGATATTCTTGTTGATGGTGATGTGAAGCGCGAGTGTGGGTCTTCTGTTAAGGTCACCAATTCCTTGGGTTTATCAGCAGATATGGAAGTTTTTGTATTGGCCGGCTGTCCCTCGACGGCCCGCCGGTTTCAATGAAGATTATGTTGTGGAATGCTCGGGGTTTAGGTAGCTCATTAGCATTCAACTCCCTGCTATCTCAAAAGTAGGTGGTGAAACCGAATGTGATGTTCTTGATGGAAACAAAGGCAAATCAAGCTAGGATGGAAATCTTGCGTGTTAAGCTTGGTTTTTCAGGTAAACTAGTAGTTAATAGTAATAGAAATGCGGGTGGGTTATGCTTATTCTGGGTTGCCGATGTTTACTGATTGCATACTTTCATAGTTGCATGACAAACAAAAACATAAACTATTACTCGTGAATAATTACAAAAACTTTCCTTCAAGTATTAATTATATAACATACAAGTCTAGCATCCCCATATTTAGATCAAGATCCTCCATCTTTATCTCCTTCTCTCACACCATGTCTCATCTTCATTATCTCTCTCTCATATGTTTTGGGTTTCGATTTTGTGTTTTTGTATATGTTTTGTGTAGGTGGCCAATGGTGGTATTCGGGTGTATGGATGGCAATGGGTCGGGTTTGGGTTGGGTCTTACTAGACTTGGGTTCGTGAAACGTTTTGAGATCTAAACCTGACTGCGAACCCAAATAATTTCACGTGTTCGGGTCTTGAGAAAACTGGAACCTGCCCAATGGATCCACAAACTTATTTTCTCTTTTTTTTTTTTCAGAACTTATTTGTGAAATCTTTAAAAACAAAAGAAAAAAATTATGAGCCAAAGAGATCAAATTCTAGAACAATATTAAATAAATAATAATCAAGTCGAACATGATATCAGGCATGATTTCCTACAAATAATCAAACAAAGTATCTAATGAAGTAAAACCTTTGAATCCACGAGCCAATAGTTAAACAAAAGAGTAACACTATACAACCCAAAATACAACTCAAATGACGTGACAAATGAGTTGTCATCACCACACAAATCATAAGGTGATGTAGTGAATGATATGGTAATGAAAATGTAGCTTTTACCAATAATCTTTAACCTAACCAATCACCAATTCAAATTTAATATAAATATAACAAGTAACAAGAAAAAATGACAATAAATCTTGCATATGAGAACTTTTGTGGTTTCAATGGATTCGGTTTCAAACCGAATCCATTAAACTATCGAAACTCTAGTTGTCATAATTAAGCTACAGAAAATAAGTATAAATTGGAATAAGAATGCAAGTGTAATGTAAATATAAGCAACAAAAAAGATCAAATGAAAAAATGGCAACAAAACTTGCTTATAATACAGGAACTCAGTTTTAGTGGTTTTGACTTTAAATCGAATCCGCCAAAATTGCCAAAACTTGGGTTTTAATAAGTTTAAATTGGACTAAGAGTACAAATTTAATGTAAATATAACAAGTAACTTGAAAAAATGACAATAATCCTTGCATATGAGAACTATTTTTTGCGGTTTCAATGGATTCTGTTTCAAACTAAATTTGTCGAAACCACCGAAACTCAGATTCTCATAATTAAGCTACAAAAAATGAGTATAAAATGGAATAAGAATGCAAGTATAATCTAAATATAAGCAACAAAAAAGATCAAATGAAAAAAAGGTACAAAACTTGCTTATAATATATGAACTCAATTTTGGTGGTTTTGACGAATTCGATTTGAAATCGAATCCGTTGAAATCACCGAAACTCAGGTTTTAATTAGTTTAAATTGCAATAAAAACACAATGTATAAATATAACAAGTAACATGAAAAAATGACAATAATACTTGCAAATGTGAATTCTTTTCAAAAATGCTAAAACTCGGGTTCTAAACACCAGCACTGTACCAAACAAACCACTACCAACATTCCAAGTAGCATTAACACTGAGTTTAATAGATTCTAACACCAAAGCTACCCAAACCTACCGACTATCACTATGTTTCTTCAAACCCTTGTTAACACCAAAAAAATCACAACAAACAGAAAAATAGTTGCCAATCCTATCCCAATAAGAAACCAATATCAAAGTTCTTCCCACCATAAACCACTTGATTTAAATGATGTCAAATCAGCCAAGAATTAGTAATAAATCTCAACCCTACATCTACCCCATGAGTATCAAACACCCACAAAATTCTATCACAAAGATCGATATTATTTAGAATTTTTAGTTTATAAAAAAAAAAACCCTACATCGGGACTAGCAATGAACAACCTTCCAAAACCCCACAAAGCATGGTCCACTAATACCGAATCTTTATGACAAAAGGGACAGCAATGGGAACCAAAATCCATCTCCTAAATAACAACTGATTTGTTGGAAGGATCCCTTTACAAGCCTTCCAACAAAATATATTCACCTTACTATAAAGGCTAAGACTCCACAACCTTTTCCACCATCTTGAAGGCCCCCCAGAACAAGAAGACCGATCCTCCCACAAAGTGGCCAAGGCCAGTTTATTAACTAAAAAGATACTTCTTTTATCAAAGTGTCACTCCAAAGAATCCCTTCTTGGATACACACTAAGAGGGATCTTTAAAACAGTTTAGTATCCTCCTTACAAAAACATTGTCTCACCAAAGTTTTATTCCAGAACCTTGACCCTCCTCAAATCTAAAACCAAAATCCCATACGCAAGGCACTTTGGAGAGTTAACCTTAAAGCTAGGATGTTTTGGAATCCATTGGTCATTATACACCAAAATGCTTCTACCATTCCCAACCCTCCATCTCACACCTTTTAACAACAACTTTTTACCCCACCAAATACTTCTTCAAACAAATGAAGAATGTCTTCCAAGAGGATATATAAAAATAAAATAAAATAAAACCTTAGGGAAATACCTAGCCTTTAATAACCGAGAAACAAGAGAATATGGGTTACAAAGAATCATCCACCTTTGTTTGGCAAGCATAGCTTAGTTAAAGGCCTCACACACATCTCTAAAGCCCATAACCATCATATCTTTAGGAAAACTCATCTTACTCTAAGCTAACAAATGCATTTTCCTCTTATTATCCTTAACACCCTACCAAAAATCAGCAAACAACTTATTGAACTCTATCACCAATGAGTGGGGAAGACGAAAACAACTCATAGCATAAGTGTAATACTCAAAATTACCTTTGGAAGAAAAAAAATAGAAATAAAAGTCTATGGAAATATTAAAGGAAATTAGAAATAAATATAAGGAGTTGACTTGTAATAGAAGATTTTATTAGTTTCATGTTTAATGGTTTTAGGGTTTGAAACTTATTGGACTCTTTGTACAGATATATGTTATATTTACAAAGAAAAAAAATAAATAGTAAATGGAGAGATGGTTGTTTGCCCTAGATACAAAGTAGATCGATTTGTAAGCTTCGACAATGAGGTTTGAGTAATTCTTGAGCTCCTAGAAATAGAGTGGATTCGTACGGGTTTGAGGTATGTAAACTAGGGATGGCAATTAGACCCAGACCCAAGAGACCCGACCCGGACCCGACCCGCGTGGGTCGGGTCTGGGTCCTCACATTCGGGTCACGGGTAGGGTCGGGGTCCAAAATATTAGACCCGATTCGGGTCCGGGTCGGGTCCGGGTCTGGGTCTACAGACTCGGACCTAGACCCGTAGACCCGAATAGTGAGTTTTTTAAAAAAAAAAAAAAAAAATTGAAGAATTTGAAATTGAAATCGAATGCAAATAATAATATTTCCCTTTTATGTCCTATATTTATTTATTTATATATTTAAGTATATATATTTTTTTAGTTTTTTTTTTTTTTTTTTTTTGGTTCATGGGTCCACGGGTCCGCGGGTCCAGACCCAGACCCGCGAATTTTCATGGGTCCTCGGTCGGGTTTGGGTCTTCCTAAGACCCGCGGGTCCAGACCCGAACCCGAACCCGAATTTTTTCATGGGTCTGGGTCCGGATCTGGGTCCAATTTTTTTTGTCGGGTCCGGGTCTGGGTCCAGTAGGACCCGACCCGAACCCGACCCATTGCCATCCCTAATGTAAACTCATCCATAATTGGTTATATTTTCAAACGTTTATATTTTATGTATTTAAAGATGTTCGAAATATTGACTTATGTTTTGAATGGACTAATTAATGACATAGTTTTCCAAGTGTTTATTTTGTCGGAAATTATGATTTATAACTTTGTATGATAATAAAAGTATTTGAAAAGTTTTGATATATAGTTTCTAAATGTTTAAAAGATAAGTTTATTTAGTTGATATTCTGATTTTGAAATTTATGTTTCTAACGATAAGAATGGTTGTTTTCTACTTAGCTCATTAACTGTAGTATTGGAATTATTTGGGATGGGTCACTAGTCTATGGGTGACACTATTGGAATTATTTGGGCTGGGTCACCAGGCTAAGGGTGACACTATTCAGAATTTGTGACACTATGAAACATGAGTTTTATGTTTTATGCCTTATAAATTGATTAACGTATATCGTTTATATTGTAAAGCTATATGTCCTTATTGTTTACTTCCATAAAAATTACAGTGATTTAAATTATGATTATTAAATGATCTTTTAATTTTTTTATTGTTTATACAGTTTTATGAAATGTTTATGATTTAAGAATACAAACGAATATGATTTTAAAGTGTTGCTTCAACTGTTTATTGATATTAAATATGTAAATTGTATTAAATGTTAATTCTTGTTTTATTAAATACTACATTGTCCAAATTCTTAAAAAAGTTTATGAGCAAGATTTTGAACGTAAAGATTTTACAAAGGCAATTTCATTTTACATTTTATGCATGAATTTACTTACCGAGCTGACGGCTCACCCCTTGTCACTACCATTCACTGCAAGAGAAATGGACATCAACCATGGGCAATGCCCATGGTAGGTAGAGCAGTGATGGAAAAGCGGGTTTTCAACCACGGGCATTGCCCGTCGTACGTAACGATTCTACCACGGGCAATGTCTGTGATCAATTGCTTACACACAATGCACGTGGTCGATGCCTTACCTGTGGTAGAAGCGTTATGTACAACGGGTAATGCCTGTGGTAGATGTATTTGGTACAACAGGCAATGCCCGTGGTCGATGCATTTGGTACAACATGTAATGTCTGTGGTAGTTGTTATAGTTAAAACGAGTGACACCCATGGTAAATATCGTTTGTACAACGTGCATGGCCCGAGGTGGATGTTGGATTTTTTTTTTATTCAATAAAATAAAATTATTTTATTGAATTTATACTACCCTATTATTGGAAATAGATGGAATATTAAAAATGTTCAAAAGCATTCAACATCATAATATAAATATATATATATATATAATTAAAAATCCATAAACGTACATTCGATTTAAAATCCCTAAGTACCAGCATCCTACCATAAACATTCAATTAATTTAAAAGTCCACTAGTCCTAACATTAAGTTAACCCATAAATATTCACCGAAATCCTAATATTTAACTATGTATTTTGATGGCCAAGCAATATAAGTGTCTCTAACATCTTCAATAATATATAGATCACTAGTAGGGTGCATCAAACGATCCTTGCTCACCAATATCTTCTTCACACAAACTTTCTAGTAATACGGTCCAAGAATCATGTGATGAACTGATGCTTTTGATTCGGTGCAATCAATTTCAGCTTCTGCCACTTCTTTTCCATTTCCAATCCAATGCAATAGCTTGCATTTATTACTATTTTGTTATGAATTGTTTGTGACTAACATATACACACAAAATAAAAGTATTCAGACAAAATATATATCATAATGTATCTACAAAATATTTAACTAAATTGTTTTTTTTAATAAAAATTGCCTTCGAAGAAGATTCAACAATTTTCACTCTTTTACTATTTCCTTCTCGATTTGAAGCACTTGAATATTGTGACAAAAAAAAAATGGCTTTTAGAACAATTCAAAATTCAAAATCAAAACATGAATATGAAAATTTGGTTTTATATTACTTACCTGATGATGCATATTAGAAGAATGTGTTCTTCCTTCTATTGTAGCTCCTTTAACATTAGCCTGAAATTGAGATGTACTTAATAAGAAATAAAATAAAAAATATCATATGCATATATCAAAATCGAGGTACTAAAAAAAATTAATTTGTCATTGCCTGGATATTTACGAATGCGGTTTGCAATTCTGTGAGTAGTTTTCTAAGGTCATTCATCTCTTCATGAAGTTGCATTGTTGTTTTTTCTTTTTTTTTTACCAATCATGGCTGCCTATACTTTTGTTGGTGTTACACCAAAACCAAGCCTGCAAACTCGTCCTCGATGCTCCCTTCCTAGAACTTGAGCTACAACATCATTTCTAATTGTTTTCCCATCTGTAACGATCACCTCCATTTCTTTCTACATATCAAGCAAGATAACAATTACATGACGGTAATAAATAAAGATAATAAATTTAAATTACATTACACAATATATAAAATAAATTTATCATACAATCATTTCTCTAATATTTTCGTTTATTGGTGTTCCATCTTTGTGCTTATGTGTAGCGATCCAAGTTGGAATTATTGGAAAGTATCTAAGTACATTCGCAGGCACTCCATTGTAGATATGCTTAGTTTTTTCGTTTACTTTTCATCTTTCAAGTGATCTAAACATTCTCTTAAATCTTGGAATTATTGGAAAGTATCTAAGTACTTTTGCAGTCACTCCATTGTAAATATGCTTAGATTTTTTATTTACTTTCCATCGGGATTCACCACATGCTGGATATTACTCATGATTTTCCAATTCTTTTCTAAATAGACAACAATCATTAATGTATGCATGAATTTTATCGTATCCTACATCGATAACTTTAAGTAACTTTTTGGTGGAGAACCATGAATCAGGAAGCACATTATTTTCCAGTAACATGTCTCAAAGGAGGATCCTAAGAAGTTCATCAAAACCCTTATCTGAGAGACCATGTGTAGCTTTATGTTTGTATAAAACTATAATAGCTTATAATTTCGTGTATTTTTCACAACCATCATACAAAGGAGTTTCAACATCTTCCACATTCGAAGTGAGGTCTTCATCTCTCATTTCGACCTCAAGTTCAACTTTGCAATCATCTCTACAGAAAGCATCCATAAACATTATGAATGTATTCAAACTTCAACTATTATTTTCATTTGGTATAGAAATTTTTGGGCTTTCCCCATGGAAGATCCACTTAGTATATGTAGGATCCATCCTATTAATAACCAAGTGTTCATACACTATCTTAGTGGGATGATATTTTTGGTTTAGACATTTTTTGCAAGGACATGTTATCAAATCACAAGTTGTAGTCTTTTTAGCAGTCTCAACAAAGTTTTTGGCACCATATCTATATTCTTCTTTTAACCTACAATTGGAAATGGAGAAAAAAAAAACCGTCATTAATTGAACTCTTATATCGATATTCGTCCAATGATATTTAACGAGATCGGTGTGTTAACCTTGAAAATTTTAACCACTTCATATCCATTTTATAAGGGCTGTTAACTCCAAGAACTAAATGGAGAAGGAAAACAAAAGTAATTAGAATATACAAGGAAGAGAAGACGTAATTAAGGTTGTAAATAATATTATATGAGTTGGTGTTTGATGAGTTTTAAGCTTTTGATGAATTAAGGTTGCAAAGAATATTAAACAAGTTTCCTTTCATTTTCAAGATCATTTTTTTTCTTTTCTTGATTATAAACTTATAATGTGGTTTTGGGTTTTAGGTAAATGTTAAGTGGAAGTGGAAGCAGTGTGATCTAAGGACCAAAGCTGGCCACGGTGAGAAGGCTAAGTGAAAAAGCTAGGCCAAGTGAAGGAGCAGTAACCATTAGGTATGTATTGGAATGTGATTAATTGTTAGCTTTATAGTTGTATTTATGTTTCGAGTTATATTCTAAATAAGAGACTCATTATTCACTAGATGATGTACTATTATATATCATATTATATCCATGGGGACATCTAAAGCCTTCAGGTTCCCTGGATAATTTTAATATCTTCAAAATGCTTAACAGGGTTGGACATTTTGTGTGGTTTGTCAATTAATATATTTTTAGTTGTTCTTAATTTGAAGAGGTCAATTTTTATATTTATATTTATATTTTTGTTGGTATCTTGTTCACAGTTAAACAAATGGGCCACAAAGGATGGTCAAGACTAACACTAATCTAATTCCTCTCTCATTGTATATGTATCTGTAACTATTTATTGCTAGATCTAGCTTCCTCTATACCGATGCATCAATTAAACTAATGGAAACAATTAAGCAATGCTAGTGAAATAACAATGCATATATGATTACATCAATTACTCCCATATTACACAATACATACAAATTAGTTTCAATGTCTGCATTACTATCAAAATAACACTCAAACAGATGTTGAATTAATCAGTTTTAACATTAATAACATTTCCATAAACAAAAACATTTCTAGGTATAATTCAGAATTGAACATAGATTTCTAAATTAACTTCAAATTACACAAAAAAAAAAATCACAAAGATGCAACAATTACTGAAATCAACAACAATTGAATATATACTAGATAAAATTTAAAATGAAATCCAAGTTGTAACTTTCAGGCATCAACTCCAACATGACTATACACAACCCAAAAAAACAAAATTACCTATCTCGTAAATCGTAATTCGTAAAATTCAGATCGGAGATTGATGAGCTAATTGGAGAAGCTAAATTGCATCTGATAACAACATCCAAAAACAAAATCAAGACCCTTTTATATGTATACATTCCACATAGAAATAATCTTCAACCAAATTTTTAAAAAGTGGACATCATTTGGAAAAAGAAGTTGTCAACAATTGCCATAAAACAAATTTGGTTTGGATTGATATTTAAGGTAAGTTCTTTAAAACCAACTTATATAAATAAAATATGGCTAGAATCGATGTAATGTACCAATTGTATGAACAAAATAACAAAAAAGAAATGTAAATAAAAAATGCAAGTGAGAATGACGAAGAGTGGACCTCGTTACAGATAAATAAAAGTATATAAAACAAGTAAAAGGGAAACATGGGAAACATAGCTTTTGCTACTGTGAAACAAACTCACCAAGAAGATATATACAATTCTTAGAAACAAACGCACCAAGAAGCTTGATTATGCTACTATGATGGCTAAGGCAAATGAGTGACAACTTGTCACAAAGCTGCTACAACTCGAGAGATCGTTATAGCTTCCATTGGGAGATGAGAATGTCTTTGCCACAGACGGTGGATTTCTAAGAGGTAGAAGAGGAGAAGGAGTTGAATTTTTTAGAGAGGAAGTTGTTGGTGGCAAAGCAGATTTTAGAGAAATCGTAAATGTGGGGGCTTTCTGGTAAAGATTCATGGAGGCTAGAGAGAGAAGCGTGGCTATTGTTGGAGGATTTTGAGAAGAGAAGTGGTGAGGTTAGGGGAGTTCGAGATGATGGGTCGAATAGGAGGAAGTCGTCAGAATTTCACAAGAGGAAGATGGTGATTTTAGGGTTTTTCAATTTCACAGCTACAAGCAAATTTGGAGTTTTTTTTTTCAACACTTAATATTTATATGGTGTCAATAACCACGAGCTCTGATGTGTCTATGGTGATTATAAAAATTCTCCACCACAGGCCCAAAATGGCACGTGACAATTAAAAATTAGGGATATTATTATTTTGCCCCCTAACGTTTGTATCATCATCATTTTACCCCCTCTAATTTCAGAATTAGCCATTCCATAACCCCCCCCCCCCCCCCCCCCTCGGCGTTATCAACCTTTTACCACCATTACTATCTGACATTGACATTATGTAAAAATACCAAAAAGACTCTTTTACCCTTAAAATAATTTGAAGGAAAATAACAAAAAAGGGTACATAGGTAATTACAAAAGATCAATTATTAAAAAAATATTTAAATTTAAAAAGTCTAATTTTCTCTCTCTTTTTCATCATCTTTAATCTTCATCGAGCACCAGTTCACCACCATCAAAACCAAACTCTGACCCTAACTTTAATCCACCATTACTCAACCACAAACCCTAGCCACCACCCTAACCCACTGAAATCACACCAACTATAGATGCCGATCTCCTCCTAGCCGCCGCCGCCGTTGAATCGAAGCCAATTAAACCACAAAATCTTAATCACCATAAAAAACAATCATTGCCGGATCAAAAACAAAAATCCACAACCATTATCTATCTAAACCTTAACACTACCAAAATCAATCCTACTCAACCAAAATCAAAGCATCCATTGAAGAGGAGAGAATAAGAAGAGAAAAAAAAAGATCGTGGAGAGTGGCGGTTATGAAGAAAGAGAGAAGAAAGCAAAGTGGGAGATGGTGATGGTGGCGACAACGGCGGCGAGAGAGGCGGAGGAGGAGAGGGAGAGGGTCAGGCTTTCATTAAGCTGCTCCACCAGATCTGGTGCTGCAAAGACTTAATATGTTTTGTTAAAAAAAAAAAAAAAATTGTGTTTTTCTCTTTCATCATTGACTGCCAGAGTTGTTTTTGCTTAATAAGAAAATATTTTTTCAGCTTTAATCATTTATTTATTAAAATACACAAACACCAATCACCATTTGTTTTAATGTTTTAATCATTTATTTTATTAAGATTTTATGCATTTTACAAGGACTTCTTAAGTGTGATCAATGAATGCAAAATGCAAACAAGCACTCAACATAGAATATGAGATCAATACATTCTATGAGAACTATTGATGCGGTCGTTTTGCGCAACAAAATAATGTTTTAAATGTGTTCGTTTAGAAAACCGATTTTTCACCACTTAGATATTAAATTAGTAAAGTGGCAATTAGGATTCGTTCCACAGAGAATTAGAGTAATTAGTTGAATTAATTAACAATTCCTAAAATACCAAATAAAGTAAATCATGGTAGTTTGAATGGTGTATGGTTAAAGAAACCATCAAACATACATGGAAAAATAAAAGCAATAAAATGTAAAGAGAATATGAATAGATAGGAATCCGATAACAACAACCTAGATAAGAAAATGGATTAAACAATTAATTAGAAGTCTAGGGAAATGATAGAGTAGCTAATGGACTTTGAGCAATTCATCAATGGCTTCATTAATGCACTATTCACACAATTAATGACCGATCGCATTCAAAAGTGTTGTTTAGACCATCACTACGAACCCTAAACAACTTCCCACCACAATGCCTAATCGATTAAGGAGAGGGGGTCACGGCGGGATCGGTTAGTGACGATCGAATGGCCTAGACAATTGTGGTAGGCCTACCCTCCAAAAGCCTATCCTATTCACTATGTGCTATAATCAATCAAGTGTGTCAATAACTTAATCAATTTTACCATAAATTATCCTACAACATATTGTAATCAATAAGTGTGTCAATACTCATATAATCACATAAGTGCAAAATCTAATTAAAAAGTGAATAAAACTATAATTGAATAAACATAATATTCAAAGCCTTAATAAATACTCATAGTCCAAAAGTGTCTCAAATCATCCCCCAAGAGAGGGGGTATAATTACACATAATCACAAACAAAAAAAGGAAGTAAAATGGAGAGAAATCACCCTTGGGTCTCTCTTGTAAGCTTGATCCTTCCTTGAGCTTCCTTGCTTGAGTCTTGTGCAAATATTGGGTGTTGAGGAGGTGTCTAGATAGGTGGAGTCAAATGGAAAGTGACAAAGGAAATGGGTGGAGAAGATGGAAAGAGGGGAATGATTTATGTGGAGTAATCTAGGTGTTTATTGGAGAGGAGAATGGAGGGATTAGGAATGGTGGAGAAAGGAGCTTTCTTGATAAACAAGAGTTGTCAAGAGTTAGCATAAAATGGTGTATTTATATGTTAGAAAAGCTAGGGTATGAAATGGGCATGAAAGGACAAGAATACCCCTCAAAAATGGCTTGAAAAACGTCCATTTTGCTGCTTTTAGAAAGTGAAGGTCGCCATGGCGAGCCATAGGGTCGCCATGGCGACAGGGAGTGCGCAGCAGCTACGAAAACGGGCATAACTTTCTGTAGAAAACTCAGAATCGCAATCTGTAAAAACCCCTGGAAAGTAGACTTCCGGGACTTTCCAAATATATGTAATCCAAAATGTGGTTCAATCTGAAGAGAGAGATATGCCTATTTGAAGATGAATGATCTGCACACACTTTTTACAATTTCAGCCCCTTTTGCTACCAATATTACTCCAATGCCTCTGAACTTTATAAATACCTAAAAACACTTAATTCACACCATTAAATCATGAGATATTGCCCAAGAATCAAGTAAAAAGAGAAGGAAATGAGGGCTAAAATCATATCAACTTTGGTTCGATCAAATACCCCCAAACCTATCTTTTGCTCGTCCTCGAGCAAAACAAACAATAAGCACCAATGGACATGTGTTTAATCATAAAAAAAAAATCATTAAAGCACCAACTCTTTGTGAATGACTCAAAAGTCAATATTCTACTTGCAAAACCAATAAGTGAAGAGATTAAACTAACGTTGTGCTCATTAGGAAATAATGCATGTAAGAGATGCTAAATAAAGATTAAAGACATGTCACTCTAAGTAAACATTGCAGGCAACGCGATTCCACATTCAAGATGCTTAAGCTTCAAAACTAAAGTGCCATTAGGAAAAGAATGTAATTTGCCTCGATATCTAATCCTCACCGGATTCTTTCATCTTTACACAGATTCCTAGGCTTCACTCACAATCCATATGCAATATGAGTTTATGTTCAAGATATCAAATTTAATTGCACATGATTATTTAAAAACACAATTTCTCAAAATTTGTCTCATGAACGGAATTGAAAACCATGAACCGAAAAGAACATGCATCAACCAAAATTTCCAAAGTGGACATCCCTAAAGATCAAATAGGTCTTTCATTTGGTTGTAATGGGGCCAAAGGTGAATGGTGAGTCAATAAATGGGAAGAATTGATAGCAATCACCCAATGGTCACACTAAGGCATACATTCTAAATTAAGCACAATTTGCTCATTACAACCTTGCATATTCCACAATTTGACGTCCAGGCTTACAATTAACTTTGTGCATTTTTCTACTCATAAATTTTGTTGAGTAGCTCATTTGATTTCACAAAATTGATCTAGGCACTTAGTGCCTCATTCATTTTTTTTTTCTTTTTCTTTTTCTATGCTTTTCTTTTCTTTTCTTTGCTTGTCTTTTTCTTTTTCTTTTCAAGCATAGCATTTCATCTTTTTCATTTGTTTGCACATACATATTTGCCTAGGTACACGCCTTACATTTTAATACACCTCAAAGCTTACATTCAACCCCTAAGCCTTAGCAAACCATTTGGTAAAAGGTAAGTCTAGTGTTTAGGCTACATGGTTTATGTTGATGTAATTCATGAATGAAAAGCTTAATTGTGTTTGGCTTCAAATGGGCTATGGAGCACACACATTAGAGGGATAGGAAGTATTTAGGCCAATTTGGTGGTTTTCACATGCATTGCCTAAAATCATTTCTAAAGATTTGTCCACAAAGTCAATCAAGGCATCCACAAGCAGTCCATATGTTCTATGGCAAACAACATTTAAGTGCGAATGAGACATTTTAAATATGCATAATATGTGTGTTTGAATGAGTGTTTAAAGAGTAAGAACTTTCCCTCAAAAATACGTTTTTTAAGGCCGTGTTTGTGAACCTCACGGGAAGTCTCCACTATTAATTTCTAACTTTCAAGCACAATTGAATATTCACTCCAACATCAAGAGAAAAGAACTAGCGCGCTTTGAGCAATGCAACCCTAAATGGCATGAAGTTAATCTAAACTAAGCAAGGCAAAGATACACAATTCCTTACTTGCACACACAAAGGCACAATCTCAACAAGCAAAATATGCTCAAACATGGCATTTTCATAAGATTTTCGAAAATTTTGAAAAATTTAGGCTCAAAATGTTTTTGCACATAATTGCAAACAAGAGATGATATTGCACACACACCCCCAAACCTAAATTAGACATTGTCCTCAATGTCTTTGGGGCATATACAGGTAAGTTTGGCGCAACATACATCCACAATCAAAGAGTTTAACTACACATCAATGTCCATTTTAAAATTTATCCCAAAGAATTAAATCAAGTGCCTCAAGAATATCCTATATGCTCATAATCAACTCAAGAGATATATCAATGCAAATTCATCAAGAGTCATCATCACAATCCATGTGGATAAAATATATGATCATTCAAGCCTAAATCCACTATCACAAACAATCCACACCCTTATTCTAAACAAGAAACTAAAAAACAAAAAATAAAACAAATTAAAAAGCAAGAAAGAAATTGTACCTAGGTGGGGTGCATCCCACCTCCGGCACTCCAAACTCCAAAATGTTGCTTTTCTTAGGCTAAGGCTCTCGCCCTTTTTATGAGCACTCTTGGCTTGCTTGTCCCTCCAAGACTCACAAGTTGTCTTTGTTTCATCCCAAGAGATAAAGAAACCTTGCTTCAACGCACAAGCAACACAACACACTTCCTCAAGAAGCAATATAAAATCTATACAAGCACTAAGCACATTAGAAAGTTCCGGCAAATAAATATATACTCAATACATGCAATTGCCAAAAAAAAAGCTTGGAAAACCATTTATTTCTCTAAAAGAAACAAATTTAACCAACTAAAAACACAATGCGAAAGAACATCTATATATGGAGGACAAAATTCCAAAAACTAGGGACTTTCGAATTCGACCAATGTCCGCTCTTCAGTGCATATTTTCAAAATTACTCAATACAACCTTCTCCAATTTTGGAACAGGAAAATAAACACGTAAATGCACACTTTTCATGTAGAAAATATTTCAAAATTCAAATTAGAAAAGTATGGAAACGGACTTCGAAAATGGTTCATGTGCAAAATTTCAAAACAGGGCATTGCCCATGACCTTTGGTCGAAGAAATGTTCATAACTTTTAAACTGCCACCCAGAATTTTACGTTCTTTATACCGTTGGAACCGTATCGAAAAATTGAAGAACACAGCCTGGGCAAAATAATTTATTTCCTCACAAAGAAGTACAGTTTTAATGAAACATTTGGCCTCAAAAATTTCAAAACAGGGAACTTTCGCAAAGGTCAAAGAAAAACTTGAAAAAATAAAATGAAAAATGACTCAAATAATGAATCCACACCCCCAAACCTAATCTAAACATTGTCTTCAATCTATATATGACATTGAGATGCATGGACAATGAATAAACGAAGAATGGAAGGCAAGAACTCAAACACTACCCTAGGCACTAAACACAACACAACTTATTCTAAACAAAAATGTGAAAACTAAAAAAGAAAAATAAAATGAGCAAAGAAAGAGATTATACCTAGGTGGGGTGCATCCCACCAAGCGCTTGGTTTTACGTCCCCGCTAGACGTGTTACTTGGATCAATCAACCGAATTCCAAGGTTTCGAAGATACGCCGACGCGAGATTAGATCTTAGAAATATTTGGTGCGCATCAGTGTGTTCCTAATCACAACAAGCAAAGGCAAGTAAAAGTGGTTTTGAAAATTTAGAAAACAACCTATACCAATTGCTTTTGTGTAGGCGGCATGAACGAGCAATGGGAGGGACATAAGGCATGGACACCTCGTATAGGAGCGGTGCCTCAAAAGAGACGTCATCCGCTTCCTTCACTATATCTTCTATCTCCTCCTTTTCTATTTCCTTTCCTGAAACACAAGGCAAATCATTAGAAAGTTCATGGCCAACTTCGGTTTCGACGTTTTCACCATTCGAAGGGATGATGGTAGCGTTTTCCTTCTCCGGATTGCTCGAAGACTCTTCATGTACCATACTTTGCATAGCTTCAGCAATAATCTCATAGTGCCTTTCCATTCTTCTAATTGAGACTTTCATCCTCTCATCTCGTTGTTGCCACATTTGATCTTGTTTTTGCCATCCTTGTTCGTTGGCATGTATGTAAGCTTGAGATCTTTGTTGGAAGGCTTGAGCACTTTGAATAAAATCATTCAAAGTCTCCTCTTGAGATCACACATAGGCATTAGCTTGAGTGTCTTGATCTCTCCTCCAATCCGGCTCATACTAATCGGCACACCATTCATAGCTTGACGCCGGATTGTCGAAATCATCACATGGTTCATGCAAAGGCCATGAATTGTAGGAATTAGGCGCTTGGGCTTGTCCTCCATCATTAGAAAGCTCTCCTCTTAAATGGCAACCCCATGTCTCGTGCCCATACATTCCACAAAATGGGCAAGCTATACCCTCCGTTTGTCTTATTCCCGAAGTCCTCGAAGCAAACAACTCCATTTGCCTCTTAAATTCTTCCAAGTGCATAGTGAAAGGATCCATTGCTCCTGAAAAGAAAAATAAAAGAAAAACGAAAACAAGACTAGAAAATCTAAAAATAACAAAAACAACAAACAACTAAAAAAAATCTAACTATAAAAATGAATAACAAAATAAATATGAAGAATCTAAACTACAAAGAAAAGCTAAGTAATTCAACAATCGCTTTAATTCCCCGACAGCGGCGCCAATTTTGATGCGGTCGTTTTGCGCAACAAAATAATGTTTTAAATGTGTTCGTTTAGAAAACCGATTTTTCACCACTTAGATATTAAATTAGTAAAGTGGCAAGTAGGATTCGTTCCACAGAGAATTATAGTAATTAGTTGAATTAATTAACAATTCCTAAAATACCAAATAAAGTAAATCATGGTAGTTTGAATGGTGTATGGTTTAAGAAACCATCAAACATACATGGAAAAATAAAAGCAATAAAATGTAAAGAGAATATGAATAGATAGGAATCCGATAACAACAACCTAGATAAGAAAATGGATTAAACAATTAATTAGAAGTCTAGGGAAATGATAGAGTAGCTAATGGACTTTGAGCAATTCATCAATGGCTTCATTAATGCACTATTCACACAATTAAGGACCGATCTCATTCAAAAGTGTTGTTTAGACCGTCACTACGAACCCTAAACAACTTCCCACCGCAATTCCTAATCGATTAAGGAGAGGGGGTCACGGTGGGATCGGTTAGTGACAATCGAATGGCCTAGGCAATTGTGGTAGGCCTACCCTCCAAAAGCCTATCCTATTCACTATGTGCTATAATCAATCAAGTGTGTCAATAACTTAATCAATTTTACCATAAATTATCCTACAACATATTGTAATCAATAAGTGTGTCAATACTCATATAATCACATAAGTGCAAGATCTAATTAAAAAGTGAATAAAACTATAATTGAATAAACATAATATTCAAAGCCTTAATAAATACTCATAGTCCAAAAGTGTCTCAAATCATCCCCCAAGAGAGGGGGTTTAATTACACATAATCACAAACAAAGAAAGGAAGTAAAATGGAGAGAAATCACCCTTGGGTCTCTCTTGTAAGCTTGATCCTTCCTTGAGCTTCATTGCTTGAGTCTTGTGCAAAGATTGGGTGTTGAGGAGGTGTCTAGATAGGTGGAGTCAAATGGAAAGTGACAAAGGAAATGGGTGGAGAAGATGGAAAGAGGGGAATGATTTATGTGGAGTAATCTAGGTGTTTATTGGAGAGGAGAATGGAGGGATTAGGAATGGTGGAGAAAGGAGCTTTCTTGATAAACAAGAGTTGTCAAAAGTTAGCATAAAATGGTGTATTTATATGTTAGAAAAGCTAGGGTATGAAATGGGCATGAAAGGACAAGAATACCCCTCAAAAATGGCTTGAAAAACGTCCATTTTGTTGCTTCTAGAAAGTGGAGGTCGCCATGGCGCGCCATAGGGTCGCCATGGCGATAGGGAGTGCGCAGCAGCTACGAAAATGGGCATAACTTTCTGTAGAAAACTCGGAATCACAATCCGTAAAAACCACTGGAAAGTAGACTTCCGGGGCTTTCCAAATATATGTAATCTGAAATGTGGTTCAATTTGAAGAGAGAGATATGCATATTTGAAGATGAATGATCTGCACACACTTTTTACAATTTCAGACCCTTTTGCCACCAATATTACTCCAATGCCTCTGAACTTTATAAATACCTAAAAACACTTAATTCACACCATAAATCATGAGATATTGCCCAAGAATCAAGTAAAAAGAGAAGGAAGTGAAGGCCAAAATCATACCAATTTTGGTTCGATCAACTATATATAAGCATGTGAGTTCACAAATCAAAGTTGTCTAGTTACTATCCATGAATAAAATTCTAGAACATGTGAAATACCAAAACACATTTAATTCCTATATTCATTCATGCAACTAAAACTTGAATCAATCATATACATTAAGCACATATTCAAGATTTTAGTAACAAATAAAAACATTCTAGATTCACAAGTTATGATTGATGAATATTCTAGCAAATATTTAGAGCATGTATTCACACAATAATTAATTAAATCCTAATTAACTCTAAATACAAAATCAAATATGCTAATCCTAGATTTGTTCAACTAATGAGTCTTAGCACATGATAGGGCTATCAATCATTAAAATAAAGTCAAACAAAACACAAATAGCCATAGATAACAAACTAGTACAATACAACTCACATTCAAGTTTCTAATTAAGAACAACTAGTTTATAATTGAAGCTTTATCATCTATCAACATTTTTTCAAGTCACATACACTAAAATAGGAAGAAAGTCCAAGGTATTTGAGCATTAGAATCAAAGAAATCAAAAGATTAACAAATACCTTATGTGACAAAGAGCTGTCACGAAATTTGATGTAGAACGTAAGATTCTTGAACAACTGACTCCTAAGTTTCTTGGAGATGATAGAAGACTTCAAGATGAAAATTCTCCAACTTGAATCACTTAAATCGGATAAGAAATGGAAGAGATATGGTGTTTGGAAATTAGGAAAGTTGAGAGAAAATTTTCTGCACACTTGTCTTCTTCAATTTGAAAAAGTGAGAGAGAAAGTGAGGTTAAGAGAAGAGATCTTGGGCAACCATTGGCCACTTGCCACCTCATCACCCTGAGGAGGCGCGTGGTCATCTCGGGGGCAGAGGGATCTCCCCCTTGAGATGGCCATGCGCCTCCTCGGGGAAAGGAAACATAAACAAACAAACATATAAACACACAAGTATGTCATTTCCGAGACATAGTCCTAGAACATGCATTCTACAAAATTTGTCAATTTTAAATCTAATGCATATGCATACAGTGATATGTGTGTGAATGTGTTATACTATTTGAGCACAATGATGCAGGGACACATACAGATGCAATGTATGTGTGCCTAAGCCTTGTAAGAGGAATGTGTTCTAAATATACCTTTGATGTGCAATGAAGTTTATTCCTCTTAAAGACTCCATCTTTCTTGATAAGTTGTCAAATCTTCCTTGAAGCTTGAATCATTATAAATCTTAGATAACTAATTAATACAAGTGAAACATTGTTTAATATGGAATTTTGCCAACAAGACTCAAAAACCTAACATGCAATACCTTGGTCTTCAGTTACAGTTGGTTGTTTTTTTGAAGCCTTCTGCTTCTGTACAAGATAGGAATAACAAATATTAGAAATAACAACTCAATTAAATTCAAAACAAAACAAATCAAATAATTCATAACTAATTACCTTAGTTTCTACTAGACTGCCTTCAGTTTTAGAAGTCCTAGAATTATTCCTAGGTTGTCTACTTTTTCCACAAACAACACTACCACTCCTAGCAACTTTAGGTTTCTCAGCTGATCCCCTCTTCCTTAGCAGTTTTGACCTTCTTGGTTTTCTCTTCAGGGGTGGTGGTTTAATAGGTGCTCTTCCATGATCACCACATGCACACAAATCTGGAATAGGATGGATCATGTAGCTATAGGTTCTAAGATAAGTAAACTTAGACAATGCATGGTCAATAAATTCTTCTAAGCTGCTCTGATTATTATTAACACCAAAATGGTGTATAATACTAGCCAATGAGTGACAACATGGTACCCCACTAACCTACCATTGGCCATACTCACATGTTTTATCATTCAAGTTGGCAGTGTATGCCCTATTCAGACCCAACATCTCATACTCCTCTTCACCTGAATGCAAAGTTCGAAGAATTCTATACTCCAGACTATTATTCTTAATCTTCTTGTTCACTACCGGTGGTATGCCATTACCCCATCTTCTACCCTTATCTTTTCTCAGTTGAAACCTAATCATCACCATTCTTCTTATGTACTCCATCAAGCCTAAATAAGTCCTAGACCTAAAATCTTTAAGCATGATACTGAAAGCTTCTGTCATATTGTTAGTCACATGGTCGCATTTGACATTTGATCGAGTTGTCAAATGCATGCTTTGACCAGTGACAAGGTTCAATGGCAGCTAAATAAGTCATAGCTTGAGGGTTTATACTACCTATATCTTGCAAACACTTCGTAAACTCATGTTTGTCACCAGTTTTACTAGTTTTCTGTTAACCGCCAAAATTGGCGAAGGATCAAGGAAGAATTTTCCACCTCAACACAAGGAGGGTGTAGGAGAACGGATACCCTTCGGCTACGCCGACGAAAGCAGACCCCGACTGAATCCGAGTGTACACCTCTTCCAGTGGGGTCCGACCCAGCCTTCCCCCAGCCTCCCCCCAGCCTCTTAAGGACCCCGCCAAACATCTTGGTTCATAAACAAATGTCCCGAGCCGGAGTACACGTTAGAACCTGCAAAGGGGTCCAAAATCGTCGTACCCTGGTCTCTCATAAACCTCGCAACACCCCGACACGGAGTTCTACTGAGCATCCTGCTACAATATGAACCCCGCAGTACCCCGACACAGAGTTCCACTAAAAATCCCGCTATAATACCGGCTAGACATTCCCCTACTTCAACAGCAGGATGCTTACTAGTTCACACCCTCTAAAACAACTACCCCGCCAAGCAAGAAGATACCAAACATCAAGACTCTTGTGCCAGGATTAAAAGCTCCACATTAAAATGCCAACATTCAAATAAAACAAAGGAGATATACTCCTTCTTGCTAGAGAGTCCTATTTTGAGCAGGTCAGCACATTTAGAGACCTTCTAAGAAGGAAAGATTTATCTACGAGATTGACTCCTTTTAGAAGGAAAGACTAGATTCTACACGTAAAACTCCGAGATCATCTTCTAAAAAGAAGACGATCCTGCGTTAGCCAAACCCTAGACCGAAATTTAAGGAGTGCATGGCAAGTAACAAGACATATATATACAACTACTTATTCATCGCAGAAAAGGACGGAAAATCTTTTCCAAAAACCTTAAATACAAGTTCTACTTATCAACATGCACGAGCTCACCATCACCACCATCTTCATTACCCACTGAATCTCTATGCCATATAGTTAACCCTGAATGAATAGTTCACATTTTTTGTAATACAAAGTGACGATTAATAAGAAATTCATTTTTATCTATTTTCTGGTGTCCTATGTCATCTTTGCATTGCTTAGGATAGTAGGTATCAAACCACTTGATACCCCTCCGACCAGGGTTAACTTTGATCTTGGTCCTTGTAAAGTCGTTATTTGGAATTTCACCCCCTAGAGACGATTTTCCGATAACACTTTCCAAAAGAGCTTCCTTATCTTTTGTCCACTATATTTAATACTGAAATTGGCATAAATATGTCTTGCACATAACCCGTGTCAAACATGAAAAGAGAAATTAATATATGAATTTATAAAAAAATAAAAAAAAACTCTAATTATAGCAAGTTATTGAAAAAAATATATATATAAGCATTTCAATACCTTATGCTTGCCTTTGGCCAGTACATCTTCAAAGCCTCCATTACACTATTTTACCTATCACTCATGAAGCAGATAGGTCTATCTTCTGGGTAGTTCAAGAAACATCGCAGCTGCTGTAAAAACCAAGATCAAATTAATACTGTTTCACCTTTACAAATGTAGTAAGCTAAAGGGTACAATCCAGAGTTTGCATCTAATGCAATTGCTGAAAGAAGAACTCCTCCATACGGCCCTTTCAAATGGCATCCATCAATGCCAAGGAAAGGCCTACAACCCTTTAGAAATCCCTTCTCTTAAGCTTTAAAAATGACAAAAAAAAAAAAAAAAAACCTTTGGAAGATGGTGGTGTCTGTCTGAAGATAAATATAGGAAGCTGAACCAGGGTTACATTGTTGCACCATCACTATATAACCCCTTAAATGGGAAAAACACTATGTATGCTCTTTAAACAGCATCTCCAAGGCCCTCTTTTTTGCCTCGTACAACCTCTGAGGGTCAGCACTAGTATTAAATTAATCTCTCAACGGAGCAGAGATCACCCCACATTAAATGCTAGGATTGTTCTTCATAAGAACCTCAAACTTACTTGTAATCCACTTTGCCCTTGCCTCTTGACTTTTATAAATTCGATGACAGGTATGGTCATTGTTGTAAGTCTTTATTTACATTGTTGTCTCATCACCAACAATGGAAGCATGCAGCCTCCATGGACAATTTTCAGCAAGGGATGCCCAAATGAGCCTATTCTTATCATTCTTTATCTTCTTGAAATTAAAACCCTCATGAATTGCATAATTTGTCAACAACCCCCTCACTGTATACACACTGTCATGCGTCTGCCCTACCTTAAACCTAATTGGACATCAAATAAGTTTCTTGAAAGGGTTGCTCTTCATCACTGTTGCAAGTTTAGAATCACTTCCTTCATCATCAGAGTAACTAAAGAACTCATCATCACTCTTGAGTTGGTAACCTTAAACAAATTGTTGACGGTGATTTTTGGATTGACTCGGTCAACAATAATATGTTAATAAAAAACGAATAAACAAAGAAAATCAATCAACACATGCAAGATGGATTTTACGTGGAAAACCCTTGAATGGGAAAAAACCACGGTGCCCCTTGAGGGCGAGAGAAATCACTATGAATTGTTTATAGTTTACACACTCAAATCTAAATCTCTCAGAAAATAGCTTGATTATTCTCTCTGATCTCGAACCCCTTTTCATGAGGTTTAGGGTTCCATTTATATTAGTTTTCCTAGGGTTTCCCGTACCCATGCCGTGTTGGTAGGGGAGTCCCTATTTTGTGTTGTATAAGGAGTCTAGGGTCTGCAGATAACTTCTTTGGGATTTGTTTCCTGTTTGGACTCTTCCTTGTTTTGAAGAAGATTATATTTTGTTCGGAATAGGATTTAATCATTGAGTCTTGATTAAATCCTTGCTTTGACGTGGAGATATACTTGGAATTGGATTACCCTTCCGGCTGTATATCTTTGGCGAACACCCTAGATCGGCGAGCGTATTTCGCTTCTCTGCTGGTCAAACAGTTGTGGCGAACACTCTTCTTCTTTGAATCGGCGAGTGTGCCTGCTGGCGCATCTTTGACTTGATTTCCTCTTGTTGACGGGTCAATGGATGGCGTGTCTATTTATTTGCCCTGTCTTTATTCCCTTTTTGCTGACATGTCTTGTTGCCAAATTTACACATACAACAATACCCCCATAAATACTTCGAGTTGATCCAACGTAAGCTGGTTCTGCGAGCAGTGTTTATATGTTTTACTTGTTTTTCTGACTTTCCCCATTCTCTGAAATTTTGTAGATGTTTTTCCCTCTTTTTTTTTCACTTTTTGCCACGTGTTCCTTTTAACGTTTAAGTCTTCTCCAGCAAGCTTTCATTTTCAGCCACAGAATTTCAAACGATGGGGTGTTGATGTGACGTGCTGCAACTGACATCACGCATGCGCATCACGCCTGCAATGATTTCGCGTCTGTTGGGAGTCCCCATAACGCCACGTGTCATTCGTTTGATGGATACTTTCATCCCAGCCTTTACTCACAGGCGGTGACATTTTATCACAGCCGTTTTTTCTTTTTTAATTATCGCTTTTTCTTGAATTTCGGATTTTCCCCCTTTAAAAGGACGAAACTGTTCCACTTCGTCTTCTTTTTACTTCTGCTTGCTTTTATTTTTCCTGCAACAAGTATCCTCTGAAAGTACAGATCCTCCAAGCGTCTGCAACTAGGTGTTGGATTTCCAGTTGGCTTCTTTGAAGTGCGATTCTGCTTCATTTCCTCTTTTCTTCCTTTTTCACGAGTGTTCCTGGTGAGTTTCATGGATCCTTCTCAACGCGCTTTTTTATTTAATCAAATGATGCAAGCTCTTGAGCTTGGCAATAAGGAGGTTGCAGACAAGATTGAATTATATTTGCGAAATTTTGACCCAACCTCCCCTGTGCCAATTTCCCTTTTTATCCCTTCTGATTCTGACACCAATACTTCTGATTTCGCGTTTTCTTCAACTGTTGACAATGAATTTCCAGATATGGCTAAAACTTCAAAAGCTGCTGGTAGCGGTCGACGAGGGCCTAGAACCCCCAGGGATTCTCTCCTAGGTGCTCAAACAGTGATTGAATCAGACGTTGAAGATCACCAACGAAATAATTTGTGTTTTGCAACCAATCGCCCGAGCTCGTTCGATACTGAAGTAAACGTGGTCGGCAAACAGGAAATTATAAAATATAGGAAGAGGTATGACATTCCGGATACGGTTGTCCTTATACCTTCTGGCGAGCGAGCTGCGTGGAATCTGCCGAGTAACGCCGTCGCCATCTATGGGTCGATGCTGGGTTGTGGGGTGACTCTCCCACTCCAGCCATTTATAGCCAGGTTCTTGGCTGATGCAATGCTTGCCCCTGCTCAGCTTTCTCCGAACAGTTATAGGATTCTGATGGCCTTGTGCGTGATATGGAAGTCGATGGGTCGCAGGTCGCCGATGCCTCGCGAAATTCGCCACTTCTACGTTTTGCGGCAGTCTGGTCATGGAGGTACTTATTACCTTCAATCCACCCCTGTGGAAAACTGGATTCCTGAAGGTGTATCCAACGCGGGACAAGTTGAAGTCTCGAGTGATAAAAAGAAAATGGGTTTTTTCTGGGGTTTCCCTACCTCGAACAAGAGGTGGAAGAACAGTTGGTTTTTTGTCGGTGGCGAGTGGGGAAGGAATAACTCTGCTGATCCTCGCCGAAATCTTCTGGCAAGTAAAGTTCCGAGACATTTTACGTCTCCTGAGGCCTGGTCAAAGGCTCTCCCTACCTTGACTCCGCACGAAGTTAAGAACGTGACGAAGGCTGCGGTACTTAGTCTGGCTAAGAGAGGTCAAGAGTATCTTCTCGATGAAGCCAGGATGGTCACCTGTGGCGTTTTTCCCCGCCTATCTGCTAGGCGACGCCGCTGTAAGTTTTTTCTAAACTTCGAAATTTATTTTTAAAACTTGTCTTTTTGGTTTTCGCTTTGGCTGATGCTATTTTTACTTTTCAGTGAGCAAGTTCGATATCGTTTGCGAGGAACAGGCTCGAGCGGTGAAGAACTCGGAGGCCGCAAGTCAAAGACATGCTGCAGGCCTTTCTAAAGAAGGAGTTGCTCCACTTGAGGGTGATGACTCTCCCGATGAAGATGGAGCAGGAGTTCCTGCTGTTGCTGAGGTGATCGCTCAGCCACGCGGGGATGGAGTGGGAACCTCATCTCACGCTCCTAGCCGCAAAGGGAAAGAGAAGGTTGGGGTTCCTGCGGCGGATACAGAGGCTCCTGTTTTTTATGCAAACGACCCCGAGCCTCCTATAGATCCCTCCAGCGATCTTAACCCCAGGAATGGTCGAAGGAAGCGACCTGCTGAGGCTACCCCCTACTGTGCCACTCGCCCCCCAAAAAGGGCTTCTAGGGTGGTTCAATATGTGGTCTCATCTGACGAGGAGGGTAATGGGGAGCCTGTTCATCCCGAGGTTGCCAATGTCAGTGAACCGGGTTCCACAGTCCCTCAATATGCTGATCCAGCCTCTCGACCAGAGGAATGTGGTGGTGTAGAGACTACTACCCCTTCGGCTGCACCGATCCCTACCTCAGACAACGTTGGTCCTTCAGTGTCTCCAGCGAATATTAGAGCGAGGGATACTGCTGTACAGGAGGATACCCCCAGGCCTTCATCTCCTTTTATTGCAGAGGGTAGGGACGCCGCTGCTCCGGCTGACATCCCTGGTCCGTCATCTGTCCCTGCTACGGGCTTTGGGGGTTCTCAAGAAGGGCCATCTGTTGATCCGGCCGGCCAAGGTAAAGGTTCGGGAGTTGTTTCGTTGTCTGATTTTTCTCCCGCCGAGCTCCTCAACCATTTTATAAATAATGATATCTATTTTGGCGGAGGTTGGGAGCAAGTGAAGGGAAAATCATGCAACAATAAGATGGAATTCTTCTTCAACTGCCATTCTTTGGTAATTTCATTGACCTTGTTTCTTCTTTCTATTATTCTTTACTTTACCTTCCTTTTCCTTTCTTTTTAAGCTTGTTTGGCTCGCAGATGATGTCAGAGATGGCGAGTAACTATCGGTGAGCGAACAAGGCGTTGAGCGACAGCAAGCGCTTGCAAAAGATAATCTCTCGCTCGGCGGCTGAGAAACTATCGACTGAGGAATCACATGCACAGCAAATTGCTAGAATGCAGGAGTCAGCCGATGGTTCCTTGGCTGCTCAGCTTTCTGCTGAAGAGAAGCTGCTCGCCGCTGAAGAACAAGTCAAGCTACTGAAATAGCAGCTCACCGATAGTCAGGAAGCTTTGGTCGCTCACATGGAAGGGGAGAGTTTGGCGAATGAGGCCAGGGAGAAGGCGGAACGTGAGTCTGAAGATTTACGGCATCAACAGGCTACCCAAGACCTTCTTATGAGTGATTTGAAGGCTGTTTTAGAAGTTGAAGCCGTTGATCGCTTTAAAAGATCTCCTGCATATGATGCACTCCTCCTCCGCGAGTTCGAACGAGGCATGCGTCAAGCGAAGAAGTTTTTTGCCTTGAAAGACCACTCAAATGAGAAAGCCCTAAGGCGCTACGACCGAAACCTTCAGCGGCATATGGATGGTGCAGTACGCTCGATAAAGAGCCAGTTGAAGTTGTGGAAGGCCCATTGCCGTTATACTCAAGTAGAGCCCCTTCCTATGCACCTGGAGATCCCCACCAAACGTGCCTGCAACACTTACTATTCTAGCCAAAAGGGGAGCTTCACTGGGTCTGGTGCTGAACCTGACTTGGGTCCTGTGGCTGGTCGGGACTACACACCCTTTATGCCCAAAGGGGATGAGGATGTTGTTTGGCCGTCAGAGGACGAGGTGAGCGAGGAAGAGGGAGATGATGACGGGGGCTTTCCACCGGCGAGCGCTTGATTTCTTTTGTATAGTTTATTTGTTTTAACTTTGTAAATATATTTTGACAAGTAAATAAAATGACAATTTTCTCGCAATGTGTTTCTTGCTTGTTCGCCTTATATTTACTTCCATGCATTTTGGTTCAGCTGCCATTGCTGAGTTTCTGGCTCAAGCTCTAAAGCCTTTTATCACTTAGCTTTATAATCGCTAGTTTTTGTTTTTACCGAGTGTTTGTCAGGACGTGTCCGACCATACACCAAGTTTTATGTGAGCATACTGTTGGGACGTCTCTCGCTTTTGCTCACTGTTTTTTCTGACTGCTAGTTTTCTTTACCCCCAGTGTTTTTAGTTCTCAGGGATTTTCTCGAGTACTGTTGGCCGAACGCCTTGTACAGTTTTTTGGGGGTTTTATGCCTTTATTGATGGCGACTGCCTTTTATGTGACATTTTTCTCTAGCTCAGGCTGCTTTGTGGCATTTCTGCCTTAAGCCTGCTGTAATACGGGGTATTTCCCGATTTTCTCGGATGTTCGCCGGATTTAGATAGCTCAATTTACTACCTTGGGCGATCCGTTCGTCATGGCTGATCTGTGATTTCAATGATGGCAGACCTCTCAGTAATAAATTACTCTTTATTGATTATTTCCTGTAAACTCTAATGTCAAAAAACAAAAGAAACTTCTAAAAAAGATGAATTTTAAAGAAACAAAACATAATAAAAGGTCTTCTTTGAACTGGAGTATCAAGGGTAGTAGATCTTCAAGTACTGAGCATTGCACGGTCGGGGCAGCTCGCCGACTCCTCTCTTTGCTATGTGATACGCTCCATGGCCTGCTATACCTGTGATGTGATATGGTCCCTCCCATTTGTCTACGAGTGATCCTGCAGTTTTATCCTTCGTTCCGGGCGTCACCCTTTTTAGAACCAGGTCCCCGAGCGCAAATCTTCTGACTTTCACATGTGAGTTGTAATACCTCGCTACTCTCTGCTGGTAGGCGGCATTCCTTATTCGGGCGTGCTCCCTTCTTTCTTCTAGTTCATCTAAGCCACACTTCAACATGTCAACATTAAGCTCTGGTTGAAAGAACTGTGTTCTTGGCGAAGAGAACGCCGTTTCAACCGGAATGACTGCCTCGGTTCCGAAAGCCATGGAGTAAGGTGTTTCTCTAGTGGAGTTTCTTTCTGTTGTTCGGTATGCCCATAGCACCTGTGGTAGTTTTTCTGCCCAGTTTCCCTTTTTGACGGCCAGTTTAGCTTTCAGGTTATGCTTGATGATTTTATTTACTGTCTCAGTTTGCTCGTTTGTCTGTGGGTGAGCTGGGGAAGCGTAGTAGTTGTTGATCCCATACTTATTGCATAAGTCTCTGAATTTCTTGTTATCGAACTGTGTCCCATTGTCAGTGATGATGGTGTTTGGTATTCCGAACCTGTATAGCATATTTTTCTTCACAAAGCTGGTTGTATTTGCTTCTGTGATGTGTACCGGTGATTCGGCCTCTATCCATTTGGTGAATTAATCCACTGCTACAATGGCATGTTTCGCCCCTCCTGGCGCTGTGGGCATTGGGCCGATCAAATCAATTCCCCACATGACGAATGGCCATGGGGAGGTGATGCTCTGTAAGCGCTCAGGTGGCTGGCGAATGTTATTCGCGATCTTTTGACATGCTTCACATCTAGTCGCTATTCTTTTTGCAAAGGCGAACATGGTCGGCCAATAGAACCCTTGCCTTAATGCTTTATGGGCCAGACTGATGCTCCCAGCGTGATTCCCACAGCTTCCGCTGTGTATGCCCTTTAGGATTCCTTCTGCCTCTTCAGGCCCAACACATCTTTGCAATGTCCTTGAGAATCCTCTCATATACAATTCACCGTTGAGGACTGAATATCTTGTTGCCATGTATCTCAACCGCTTGGCTTCTAGCAAGTCACTTGGGAGGGTGTCATTGATCAGGTATTCTCTGATTGGGGTCATCCAGTTGGTTGATACGTTCATGATGACCCCCACTTCGGCCTGCTTGGTTGTGCTGGGTCGAAGCAGATGTGCCATAGGGATTGTTCGGGGCCAGATATTGACCGTGGCAGATGCCAGCTTGGCCAAAACGTCCGCCTGTTCGTTTTTTTCTCTTGGGATCTGCACAATCCTGTATTCTCTGAATCGCCTCAACAGTTCCTTTGCTAGTCTAAGGTAGGCAATCATGTTGTCATCCCTTGCTTGGTATTCGTCGAGTACTTGGTTGACGATGACTTGAGAGTCGCTAAAAACCTCAATCTCGTCAGCTCCTAGGGCCGTACATACTTTCAGTCCTGCTATCAGTGCTTCGTACTCGGCTTGGTTGTTGGTGGCTTTGAAATCAAACCGCAAGGCACATTCTACAGAATCTCCTTCTGGGGTTGTGACCACTATCCCTGCCCCGCTGCCATGCGTGTTTGATGAGCCGTCGACCCAAAGTTTCCAGCGAAAGTCCTTTCTTGTTTGATCTATCATCATCTTCACCACTTCAGTATCTAGCTCGGTGAATTCTGCTACAAAGTCTGCTACTGCTTGGCCTTTGATTGCTGTTCTTGGGATAAATTCTATGTCGAATTCGCTTAGCTCAATGGCCCATTTTGTAAGTCTGCCCGATGATCGAACCAAAATTGGTATGATTTTGGCCCTCATTTCCTTCTCATTTCGCTTGATTCTTGGGCATTATTCTGTGATTTAATGGTGTTTATTAAGTAATTTCAGGTATTTATAAAGTTCGGGGGCATTGGAGTAATGTTGGTCATTTGGGGGCAAAAGAGTAATTATTGAAGGAATTGTTGGATTTATCGCAAATATGTAAGAGTATGGGGGAGCATTGTGTAATTTGCCATTCAACGCAGCAAACAGCGCCACGTCATCTACTTAAACGGTGCGTTTTAGCGCTAGTTGGGTCTCTAACCATACTCCAGACCATTTCTAAATGGACCCCAATTGTGGCAAATCAATCAGCCCAAAACGCAGGCCCAATGTGAGCAGCCCATATCTCTTTGCAAAAGTCCAGCAGCCCTCTCTTAACACAATTGGGCCTACTATACACACTAATGGACAAGCCCAATCCCTTGTCAAAAGCAAGTCAATCCTTTCTAAACACACCAAAGGCCTGTTCTAATTGTACCCCCCTTAAGAGACAGCTGCAGCCGTTTCATGCACCCCAGCCCTTTGCTAAATGCACCCTATTTACTATTCATCATCCCCTTCCTTTCACGCGTGAGCAGCCATTCCACCCCAAAAACCCTAGCTTCTTCCACGTCATCATTCCGACGGTTGTGCGACCCAACTCCGTCCGATTTCCGACCAGAATGAACGGCCATGACAACGGCTGTCCGGTCGTTCCATCTCCGGCGTCCCAAATGGTCGGAATCCGGCCACTCCAAAATCACGCTATTTCTTCCCATTTTGCCCCTTTTGGTCGCCATTTGTCATTCGAGGTCGCCACGGCGACAGGGAGTTGATTCCCACACCTGATGAGGTCGCCATTTGCATCCCCAAAGTCGCCATTTGTGCCAAAACCGCGACCTCCCCTGTTGTTCAACGTTGATTGGCTGTTTTTGGTAGGTAAATTACAGAAAGGCCCCCTAGAGGGGCCAAAATGGTAATTTGACAAGTACAGGGGGTGTTTTGGTAATTCACCATCCGTGACCTAATTCAAAAACACTATAAATTCATCCTCTTTTCAATTTGAATACCAAGTCCTACCAAGTCTTCCCAATCCTATTCTCTCCTACCAATCTCCCTTTTCTCCATCAATCATCTCCAAAATTCCTCCATTTCTATACTTGGACTTATCTTTTCCATCCAAAATCTCACACCAAATCTTGATTACTTCCCTAGACCATTCCTTCCCTACCATTTTCTCCATCACAAATCCTTTGTCACTCACCATAAGCCATCCACCTATCTAGACACATCATCCTCTTCCATTCTTTGCAACTAGGAGCATCAAAGGAGAACAAGGATCAAGCACTAAAGAAGGTGGCCCAAGGGTGATTTCCTTACCATTTACTTGTTTTTATTTGATTGCTACTATGTGTAATTAAACCCCTAATCTAGGGGATTGATTTGATGAACATTTGGTTGTGGGTTTTTGCTTAAGCTTTGTAATGAATCTCTATATGTGTTCTATTTATTAATTCATTAGATTCTATTCATTATGTGATTGACTTGTATACCCACTTGTTAATTACAATCTTGTTTAGAATAACATGTTATATAATCACTCTTGGATTGACACACTTGAGTGATTAAGAACCCAATAAATAGGATGGATTAGTGGAGGGTATATCAACCACATTGATCTAAACCTAAATTGGTTAACATGTGGAGATTGGTCCTTAAAGTGGCTTAAAAAGCAATACCCATACCTACTTGCTAATCAATCAATTCCCTAGCATCAACATTAATTGTTTACATCCATTTGTCTTATCAAGATTGTGAGTCTTCTATTTTTCATATCACCATATTTTTAGTTAGGTTAATTTTGTATGTATGTTTGATGGTTTGACAAACCATACACTCATTCATCATTTATGATTTATTTTATTGTTTATAGATTAGCTAATTAAATCAACATATTTCTCTAATTCTCTGTGGAACGAATTCTAAGCTTACCACAATACTCATTTTCAAATCTTAAAATATATTGCGTAAAGATTCATTTTATAAACATTCTTTTGGTAATTCGCAATTTGGTAACGACACGAAAAGCGAGTCATCACCCGACACCTCTGGTTTTTGCAGTATCATTCTCAGTGGACAGTTGGTGTATACTCCTACTTTGTGTGCTTGGAAATACGGCCTCAACTTCCTCGCTGCTGTTACTAGTGCGAGCGCCATTTTTTCAGCTGATGAATATCTCGTTTCAGCTGGCAGTAATGCTTTGCTTGTGTAGTACACTGGCTTCTGTATCCCATTCTCATGCCTTATCAATACAGAACTGGTGGCTGCTTCTGTGACCGACAGGTACATGTACAACACTTCCCCTGTGATGGGTTTTGACAGCAATGGTGCTCGGCCGAGGTATTCTTTCAAAGCGACAAAGGCCTGTTCGCAGTCCTTGTTCCATTCTATCCCTTTGCCCTTCTTAAGCGCTTTGAAGAAGGGTAAGCATCGGTCTGTCGATTTTGCGATGAACCTGTTCAGCGATGCCAGGCATCCTGTAAGTTTCTGGACATCCTTCAAGTTTTTTGGGGAAACCATGTTGGCTAGCGCTTTGATCTTGTCAGGGTTCACTTCTATCCCTCTTTGATGTACCTGGTACCCGAGAAACTTACCAGATGGCACGCCGAACACACACTTTGAGGGGTTTAGCTTCATCCCGAACTTGGCTAACACATCAAAGGTTTCCCGTAAGTCGTCTACATGTCCCTTGGCTTTGACGCTCTTGGTTAGCATGTCATCGACGTACACTTCCATATTCCTGCCTATTTGGTTAGCGAACATCTTGTTGACAAGCCGCTGATATGTTGCTCCAGCGTTCTTCAGGCCGAACGGCATGACAGTGTAGCAGTATAATCCTTGGTCCGTGGTGAATGCTGTCTTATCTTCATCCAGTTCATGCATCTTGATTTGGTTGTATCCTGAGTACGCGTCCATGAAGCTTAACAGCTCATGTCCGGCTGTTGCGTCGACCAGCTGGTCAATTCTTGGCAAGGGGAAACTATCCTTTGGGCAGGCTTTGTTGAGATCAGTGAAGTCTACGCACATCCTCCACTGATTGTTCTTCTTCTTTACGAGCACAACGTTCGCTACCCACTCAGGATACTTAACTTCTCTGATCGATCCTGCCGCGAGCAGCTTGGATATTTCTTCCCTTATTGTTGTACTTCTCTCAGGGTTGAAACTTCTCCTTTTCTGTATTACCGGCTTGCAGTCTTTGCTTACTGCTAGATGGTGTGTGGTTACATTTGCATTGATTCCTGGCATATCTTCGTGGCTCCAAGCAAAGATCTCCTTGTACTCCCTCAATAGATTCACTACACTTGTTTTGACCTGTTTCGTCAGGCTCGCTCCAACTTTGACCGTCTTATTAGGCTCTTTTTCATCCAGGATGACAGTTTCTGTTGGTTCTTCTTTTTCTCTGTTGGTCTCATCTCTCGGGTCCAGCTCAAACGTTTCAAGGTTTTCCTCTTTCGTCTCTCGGTCGAGTTGAAATACGCTTAAGGTTTCTGCTCCAGTCTTGTCTTTAAAGATTGACAGGTTGGCCAGGCGAGCCATTTCTTGCGACCCTTTAAGTTCTCCAATCCCAAACTCTGTCGGGAATTTTACTTTTAATGCATGAGTGGACGTGACTGCTCGCGCCTTGTTCAGAAAGGGTCGACCGAGTAAAGCATTGTATGGCCAGTTATAAATATCAACTACCACGAAATCCAGGAGGATGGTCTGTCGACAAGGTGCTGTCCCAAATCTCACAGGCAGTTTCACCGTTCCCAAAGATCTTACTTCTGCTCCTCCGAATCCTTTTAGAGGCACATTCAACGGTTCCAAGTCTTTCCTGTCTAGCCGAAGTTCGTCATACACTCTGGCGCTCAAAATGTTAGCAGAGCTTCCGTTGTCTATCATCACTCGGAGGACATCCCGGTGTGCTATTTGTACCCCCACAACTATTGCATCATTGGGTTTGACATCAATTCCTTCTGAATCTTCGGCCGTGAAAATTATCGGGTCATGGCCTTCTCTTGGTTTTTTTGTGGCTTCTCTGCACAGAGTTTACCTCAAAGTCCTTGTTTTCATACATTACTTCCCTGACTTCTGACATCCTTTCTCTATTGCTTCTACCAGTGTGAGGCCCTCCAAAGATCGTATTTATAGCCACACTTGGGCTGCCTTTCCTCGGGCTTCTTCTTTCTTGTCCACCTCCTCGATGGCTATCTTGGCGACCTATGTTTTGGTCCCCCTTTAGTGTGAAATCTTTAAGGTGCCGCTCTCTGATCAGACTCTCGATGTGATCCCGTAATTGAAAACACTTAGAGGTATCGTGCCCGTGGTCTTTGTGAAATCGACAATATTTCGTTGTATCTCTTCGGGCATTGGCTGACTATTGTCGGGGGTACTTGGCGAGCCCTTTGTCTTCTACTACAGACAGTATGTCCTCCTGTTCGCCATTTAGGGGAGTGTAATTACTGTACCTGCCTCGGAACCTACTGGTTCTGTTGCTTCCTCGGCTCTCTTAGGGTTTGCTTCTCCGGCTCTTTTTTTCTTTTTGGTGGTCGCGAGATTGACCCTTTGTTCTCTCATCCTTGGATTCTGATCTTGCGTCTGGCTTGTGACCATGGACGTAACTACCCCCTTGGGCAACTTCTTCTTCTTCTGCTAATGCATAATCTCCAGCTATATCCATCATCTCCTCATATGTCTTGGGTCGGTCTCTCCGTAGGTCAAAAGACAAACGCCCGCTTTGCAACCCATTAGTGAAGGCTGCTATGACAGCTACATCGCTTGCATCTTCTATTTGGGCGACCTCCTTCCCAAACCTGGCTAAATACTTCTTTAGTGACTCGTTACTTTCTTGTTTCAGGTTCGACAGATGAGCTAGCGACTTTTTCCTTTGCACACTCCCCATGAATTGCCTTATGAATGCCTTGCTGAAACTGGAAAAGTTGCTAATACTCCTGGCTAGCAGACGTCCAAACCACCTAGAGGCGAGGTCGCCGAAGGTTTGTGGGAATGTTAAGCACAAGAGGCCGTCATTGGATGCGTACTGGGCCATGACATTGCGAAATTGGTGGACGTGCTCCTTTGGATCCCTATTCTCCTTATACTGTTCGATGGTTGGCATCCTGAATCTTTCAGGGAATCGGGTATGAGCGATATGGTCCACAAACGGATTGTCTGACTCATCATCTGAAGATATATTGTGCCTATACCGCTTAGCCATTGCTGAGACCTTCTTCGAGAGTTGTTGAAGGGTAACGCTTCGATGACCAGTTGGTTCCCCCTCTTGGTCGAGCCTGCTTTTGACTATCATCCTTCGATAATCGTCTTCCCTGCTACCGGTACTTCTGTTACCTCCTAAATCATCTGTACTTTCGGACCTCTGCTGCCGCGCCCTCTTTGATCGCAATCCTCTTCTTGGCTGTGGACTCTTGTCTTCTAACGAGATCGACCGCCGCCTCCTACGGGTTCTATTAATCCTGTCATCGGCGGGTCCCATATGCGTTCGCCCATGATACCGTTTTTCTGGGAAATCCTCGTCCATCAGATTTTCTCCCTTCTTTCGCCCACTTTCTCCCAGGGCCTCTGGCGAATCCTGGGGGGTTTCTTCCGCAATCGGTTTTGCCTGAGTACTGGGAGTTACGACATGGATTTCTGATCGCACCCTCCCTGCGGGATGATTTCCAGGAGTGCTGGTCGTTAGTTCATAAGGAGACGAGGCTCCCAACCCTATTGGAAGAGTGAGTCCTATCTTGTTAGCCTCATTGACCAGGTTCACCAAAGCGCTATGAAAGTGCTGCAGAGTTTCGTTGGCTGCTCTTATCCCTGGAGTTGCTGCCGATTGTTCCCCTGTTGTCAACGTCTCCTCTCCTAGTATCGTTGCTACTTGAGGGATCTGATCATTATTGGGAATTTCATCTCTACCGCTACCGTTGCTCATGCTGTGCCTGTTTTTTGCTTTGTAAGGATTCCTGGAAGTTTTTATACTCGATCACCCCCTCCTTCTAGCGCCAATTGTTGACGGTGATTTTTGGATTGACTCGGTCAACAATAATATGTTAATAAAAAACAAATAAACGAAGAAAATCAATCAACACATGCAAGATGGATTTTACGTGGAAAACCCTTGAATGGGAAAAAACCACGGTGCCCCTTGAGGGCGAGAGAAATCACTATGAATTGTTTATAGTTTACACACTCAAATCTAAATCTCTCAGAAAATAGCTTGATTATTCTCTCTGATCTCGAACCCCTTTTCATGAGGTTTAGGGTTCCATTTATATTAGTTTTCCTAGGGTTTCCCGTACCCATGCCGTGTTGGTAGGGGAGTCCCTATTTTGTGTTGTATAAGAAGTCTAGGGTCTGTAGATAACTTCTTTGGGATTTGTTTCCTGTTTGGACTCTTCCTTGTTTTGAAGAAGATTATATTTTGTTCGGAATAGGATTTAATCCTTGAGTCTTGATTAAATCCTTGCTTTGACGTGGAGATATACTTGGAATTGGATTACCCTTTCGGCTGTATATCTTTGGCGAACACCCTAGATCGGCGAGCGTATTTCGCTTCTTTGCTGGTCAAACAGTTGTGGCGAACACTCTTCTTCTTTGAATCGGCGAGTGTGCCTGCTGGCGCATCTTTGACTTGATTTCCTCTTGTTGACGGGTCAATGGATGGCGTGTCTGTTTATTTGCCCTGTCTTTATTCCCTTTTTGCTTACGTGTCTTGTTGCCAAATTTACACATACAACACAAATCATTATTACCAATTTCATCTAGAATCTCACCCACATCTTCATGAACCTTATGTATCACTGCAATTCCCTCAAACCAAGAATCCCACCCATTTCATCAGTTTCATGACATATACCATATGCACCAACATGCTCATTATCTCCAATATCATCATTATCTCTATTAGAATAAAAAATATTTTCCTCAAAACCACTAAAATTGGCATCATTTGGGTCTGTCATGAACCTAGGTTGTGGGTTGGGAATGTTAGAAGATAAGGCTACATATGGAACTGGGATATATAGCCTCTTTTATATTTCAAACATAATTTTTTATTCTTTTTGCTCACTAAAGCTCTTAAACACTTCTAAAATCTCACTATCACTAGTCACCTATTTCTTCTCAACTGACCAAGGAAAATAAATCCACACATGGTACTCATCAGTAAGCACCTTATTACTACCAGTTTCTCTTTCTGATAAAGTATGCAAGAGGACTATCTTACTTATATGCTCAGCATCACAGCTACCAAGATGTACAACCCTAGTGTCTATAGTGACATATATGTCAAATATATCCTCCATTTAAACACTGCCAAGCATTGTTGGGATTTATGCCCTAAAGCTTGTAATTTGTAAATGTTATAAATCCATTAATAAAAGAAGTAGTATTTTCATTCAATAAATATGACTCATACGTTTATATCATATGTGCTAAAGATCCAAGATTGCTAGATGTAATCTCAAACTGAGTATATGAATGTCATATACAAAGGAATTCGGTTTGAGACATGCAATCAAAAAAGTCCGTAGAAAGCAAATAAAGCTGAGTACTTTATTTGTGGATAATCTATAGCTGCGGTATATTCCGTAATATACGGTGGTCTTATCCTAGACTACTTATATGGTGATATGAGAATGGAGGCACCTTATATGATGTGATCATATAAGACTGGGCCGCGATCTATATGAATCTATCACCAAGATCCGTTAGTTAAGAAGATTCATATATATCGACAAATGATGGCTATATATGAGTGATCTTAATCTTGAGTGTCATACTGACTCCTTCAAGTTAGATCGTGTTTCCTGACATACCATGAGTGAGATCGGAGTAGCATTCCTGATCAATAACTTCGTATATTGGAATCATGGTTTGGCTTGTGGTTGGAAATGTATGCATACAATAGAGGAATCCACCTCTTCTTGCAAGAAGTAAAGAAGTAGTTCCATTAAGGGTTGATTCGGAACTTGAACGTTTAAGAGTGCTCTCCTTATTCCGTAAAGGAAGAAAGGATATAATTGTTCATTAAAGAATCAATGGTACTTAAAGGAAAAGATATAATTGGAGAGGTATAACGAATTTTATGACCTAGCTCTAATTATGAACTACTTGTGGAGGATCATACCATATGAAATAGCTATATCGATGGACACTGATATTTTGGTTGTGTAAAACATCTACAGTTACTAGAGTGCAACCTTGGTTTTTTAGTGGAATAACTCTGATGTTAATAATCATAAAATATCAATTAAAGAGTTTAATTAATTTTTCTAAGTATTATTGGAGCTCAAAACTGTTATGTCCTCTTGCTATCCCTTTACTATTATTGTTAACAAGACTTACGGTGAATTGGATGGTCTAATTAATTATGTTACGAAAGTAATTTGAATTATTATGGGAATTAATTAAATAATATGATTATTTAATTAATGAATTATTTAATTGATTAATTAAATATAATTAAATAATAGGATTATTTAATTGATAAATTAATAATTAAGAATTATTAATTGTTGATTGGAGGTATATGATCGAACCTTGACAAAAACAAAGGAATAAAATAATAGAGATTATTTTATTTACTTTAAAAAGGTCAAAGGTTCAAGTCCTAGTGTGAAATACCCTTTAAAACAATATTGTTTTATACCTAGGGGGGGTGAATATGTATAGTTCAAAATTCTTTCAAAATTCAAAAATGCGGAATATAAGAGTGAAATGAATACTTGAAAATGATATAGCAATTGTATAGAAAGAATCAATACATGTGAATCATCAATATACAAGAGAATCAATACAGGTAAAATATGGAGATAACAAAAACTAAAAGCGAAAATAAGACACAAAGTTTTTACGTGGTAAAACCTCAAAGAGGAAACATCCATGGGTTGATACCACAACCACCGGCAAAGCAAATCCATTATATGAAAATGACTTACACACTCAAAGCTATTAACACTATGATATCCACTTTAAGCTATCATCTCCTAATCAACTCTCGGGCTAGTGATTCACAAAGCCTACTCTATATCCAAGATGTGTCCTACACCTCTAGAGAGCAACTCCCTATCCAAGACTCTCAAGCCTCTAGGAAGATTTCCTCGTTTAGTAATCTAGAACACTAGGATCCTAATCAAGCTACCCAAGCTCAACTATCTGGAGTACACAACTCCTTGCTAAGACTTTTGCTTGGCTATCCGAAACTCATTCCTAGCCAAGACTTCTTGCTCAATACAAAGCTTCACTCACTTTACAAGAGACTTCAACCTATTACAAGACAATGATCTAAGTGATGTAAATGATGCAAATCATAAACAAATAAATCTAGATGATCAATCAAGCTCTATGAACATGCTTAGAGAAATTCTAGAATATGCTATCAACTCACAATCACAAAATCTATCTAGAAATCAAAGTATGTGATTCAACTAAGAACTAGATTATAGAATATCACAATCAAAGTATTCTAGCTCTTAGAACATGTAACTAAACCTAGAAATCAACAATCAAACACAAGATCACAAAGTATTTCTAGAATCAAGTTCATGTCATTCAAGTTTATCAAAAGTATTTTTATATGAAATCACAAAAGATAAACTCAAAAATCAATCAATCATATAACCCTAGCATGTGAATTAACATCATTCATATTACTTTTCACCAATCAAATAAAAAGATTAAAGAGATGATCAACAATGAAAGTAAGAAGAAGATGAATCACTTACAAACTCAAATCTCGGACTGAGATTGATGCACAGTAGAAAATCACGAATTCAAATGGCTATGGAAATGCTTGGGTTTGTAGCTCTCATCAAGACCAACAATTTTGGTTTTTGAATCAAGTGATTCGGAGTTGAAATGAGAAAGATATGATTGAATCAGGATACTAAAAACTTGAAGAAAATTCTGCAAAAACTTCTTTTCTTTTCAATCTTTCCAAGATTATGTTTGGAGGGAAGGAAAATTATATTTGAAAGAGAGAGAGAGAGGGAAGCAACCAACAAATGAGAGTTGGCCACATCACCTCCACATGTGAGGCGCGTGTGTCACACGTGGGCAGAGAGGTGTTCTACTCGTGTGACACACGTGGCTCACACGTGGACACCTATTGTTGGTTTTTGGCCAACCACGCTCCTCTCGCGTTCTTCGATCGTATTCGGGCCTCCGAACTCCGATTTCGAATCCGTTTTTGGAATATGAATCATAACTCCCTCATGCATAACGATGATGAGGTTGTTTGTGTTCTCAACAAAAATAATAATATAGTTTTTGGTTGTTTCTTGAAAACTCTTTAAAGCCACTTAATCCTTTTTTAAATGTGATAAGATAGCAAAATAGTGAGCAAGTTCGTTCCACAGGGAATGGAGTGTTAATTAGATAAATTGACTAATCTTTGAACAATAAAGTAAATTATAGCGTTTGATAGATGTGTGGTTTCTAAAACCACCAATGCTAACTACTCAAATGAAAATACACAAAAATGTTATGAAAAATAGAATACTCAACACCTTGACAAGAATTGCAATAAAATCAATTAATGAGATAGCTAGGGAATAGATCGATTAACAATTGAATGTGGGTAAGCTAACTAGCTACTTTAATGTACCAATCTCATTATGTTAACCACTTAGAGGCTTAGATTAGTGGGGTTGATATACCCACCACTAATCTATCCTATCCAATGGGTTCTTAATCACACAAGGATTGTCAATCCACATATGAATATATAACAAATTACTCCACTCAAGATAGCAATCAACAAGTGATATACAAGTCAATTATAATGAATGGAATCTAATTAATTTGAATGAATAGAACACATAAGAGATTCATTACAAGCTAAGCTAAACCCACAACCAATTGATCCTCAAATCTATCCCCTAGATTAGGGGTTTAGTTACACATATTTGCAATAAATGAAAATAAGTAAATAGTAAGGAAATAACCCTTGGGTCACCTTCTTTAAGCTTGATCCTTCTTCTCCTCTATGCTCCTAGATGCAAGGAATGGAAGTAGAGGATATGACTTGGAATGTGGGTGTTTTGGTGGGAAGTGACTAAGGATTTTGGTGGAGAAATGGTGGGATGAGGAATGATGTAGTGAAGTAATCAAGGTTTTGTGTTGAGGGTTGGATGGATTAGATGAGTTCAAGGAGAGAAATGGAGGATGAGGAATAGTGTGCCATGGATGAAGAGCTAGATCTCAAATGTGTTCTCTGATCTCTTTCTCAAATTTTTGATGCCTTTGAAGAAGAAGAATGGTTGTCCTATTTATACACACTCTTGGACATGTACTGATAACCGCTTGATTCGCTGATGTGGCGCCTTGTTCACTATTTCATCGCTATGGCGACCATGGTGCGTAAAACGGTTACAGGCAAGGGTCGCTATGAGAACCATCTTTTTCGCCATTTAGCAAGTGGCGACCATGACCAATTTGTGTAAAGGTCGCCACTTGCACCTCTAGGTCGCCATGGCGACCATATGTGGCAACCCTGTAAAATGTAAAGGGGTCGCCACTTGCAACATCAAGGTCGCCATGGCGACCCTAAATGGCGACCATGCTTTGATTGAAGAAGGTTGCCACTTGTAAGGGTGGTCGCCATGGCGACCCCAAGTGGCGACCCCACCTAGTTCATTTGGAGACTTTCTGTCGCCATGGCGACCAAGTGGCGCCCAAATAGCGACCTTCTGATGACTTTGGAGAATCCTCTGTCGCCATGGCGCCCATGTAGCGACCTCTCATGCCTAAGTGGCGAAAATGCCCTGTTCCTTCCCATTTGTGAGGCATTTTTCACACAAGTCCTCCACTTCATCTCCATTGCTCTTGAAACCTGATAAAACCTGAAACACTTATTTTAACAACATTAAATACCGGGAAATGCCCGAGAATCAAGCGAAAAGAAACGGAAATGAGGGCTAGGATCATACCAATTTTTGCGATCAAATACCCCAAAACCAATCTTTTGCTAGTCCTCGAGCAAAACAATCACAAGCAACCCCCAAAGACATTCATAGAGATGTTTCAAAAGTCATTACTTCTCATGGTCAATGTGCGAAGCCAATAATGAAGAGATTAATACAGTTATGCAATAATGAGGACTTCAACATGTAAGAGTATGTCAAGTAAAGATTAAAAACGTGCCACACTTAGATATGATTGTATGCAATGCGATCTTACATTCGAAATGCCAAAGCTTCAATGCAAAGGTGCTCTTCAAGTTAGAATGTAATTCGCTTTGATACTAAACCTCACCGAATTCTCTCTTATTTTCTCCAAGACTCCTAGGTTCACTCAATATCATATATGTGCAATATGAATTCATGTTATGGTATCAAATTGATTGCACATGATAATCATTAAAAACACAATTTCCTGAAAAGTGGTCTCATGAATGGAATTGCAAGCCATGAATTAGAAAGAACATGCATCAACCAAATTGTACAAAATTGACAATCCTAAAGATCATGAAGGTCTTTTCTTTGGTTGTAATGGGGCTTCAGGTTATAGTGAAACAAAGAATAGGAAAAATTGGATATCAAGGAACCTAATGATTACATTAAGGCATACATTCTAATTTTTAGTTCCATAAGTTTCACACATATTGTTCACACTTCAAGGTGTCCAGGCTCACAATTATACATGTGTATGCTACTCATATTTTCAACTTGAGTAGTTCATTTAGTTCTCTTTCTTTTCTAGGCCATTTGTGCCTAATTTCTTGATTCTCTTTTTCTTTGCTTTTCTTTGCTTGCCAATTCTTTTCTTTTCATGCTTTTCATTTTTTTTTCTTTTCTTTTCACATTCTTTTCAAGCTTTTGTTTTCTTTCAATTTTTCTTTTTCAAACATTTCTTGCTTTGCAAGACTCTTACACACATTTACATGCCTAGGTACACACCTAACATTTACAAGTTCAAAACTTTACATTGATTTCCTAAGCCTTCGTAAATCATTTGGTCAAGGTAGGTCAATTATTAATAGGCTATAAGGTTCATGTAGATGTGGTTTATGAAAGAAAAGCTTCAAATGTGTTTGGCTTCAAAGGGGCTTGGGAGCACACATATTCACATTGGTTGGAAGTGTTTAGGCCAAAGTGGTTTTCACATGCATTGCCTAAAATCATTTCTAAAGACTTGTCCACTAAGCAAAATAAGGCATCCACAAGCAGTCCATAATATTCTATGGCAAACAACATTTAGTGCAAATGAGACCAATACATGTTTGTATGAGTGTTTGAGAATGAGTGTTTAAAGAGTGAATGTTTACACTCAACGTATGCTTTTTAAAGGCTGTGTTTGTGATCCTCACGGGAATCTCCACTATTAATTCTTAGCCATCAAGCAACTTGATAATTCACTCAACATTAAGAGAAAAAGATTAACGCACTTTGTTCAATGACACCCTCAGTGGTATGATGTTAATCTAAACCAAACACTCTCAAAGATGCACAATTCCTCACTACATCATGTAAAAAACAATCTCCACAAGCAAAGCATGCTCAAATATGGCAATATCGCAAAAAATTTCGAAAAATTTGGCACACAATTTTGAAAACCAAACATCATGGCGTTGCGCAAAAGTACCCCCAAACCTAAATTTGACATTGTCCTCAATGTTCATGGGTGGTATAAATAATGACAACAAGCGCAACCCAACAAGTTTCAAGTAATAATCCAACAAAGGCAAAAGCAACATGTAACAATAATCCGGCATATTGCCCTTTCAATCATCCATACACAAAATCCAAACAATCAACATATAACAATAAGGCACAAATGTTCTAAATCCACTACCAAAATCCAATCCACACCCTTATTCTAAGCTGAAGCAAAATAAAGACAAAAACGAAAAATATAGAGCAAAAGGAAAAGAACTGCAAATAAGCATAAATCAACAAAAATATCCAACAATATAATCCAAAAGTAAAAACATAATACTAGCGGTGTCCAAATAAAGTGATAGAAAATGCAAATGATGGAAGGCTAAAATAAATCCTAGAAATGCTAGTATGCCAACTAATATGAATCCTCCTCCTCATCTTGCTCTACTCTACCCTTCCCTTTCGGGTCCTTCCTTCTCTGCTCCCTTGCTAATGCTGCTCTCCTAGACTGCTCCTCTCTCCATCTCCTCTGCGCAGCTACCTCATCAATGGGAGGACCTCCCACATAACGGGGCCCTTGATCTGTCAAGGAACAAGCCATGGCCTCCTCTAACTGTGCTGCCTCCTCAACAGCAGACTGTGCAGTCTGAAAAACGAAGTCAGGCTCCTCTGTACTAAGTCCTGAAGGTGCGACTGGGGTAGGTGGAGTCCCTATGATAGGCTTCTTCGACCTCCTGACATATGGGGTGAGCCTCAGATCATGGCGGAGGTCTGTAAAACCTGTGATCACTGTCTCACTCAAATCCTGAATTAGGCTTTCCAACTTCAGCTGCCTGTCCTCCAAGGCCTTCTGCCTTTCTTCAATCGCAAGTTTGTCAGCATGAAGAATATCAAAATCACCAGTCTGAGTCTTCCTAATACGCTGTACTCCATCTAGAATCCGAAGACCTAACGGCTGCCCATGATCATCACAAATAGGAACCTCCTCCTCCTCAGGAATAACTCTCTCAAATTCTTCCCTAACACTAGTGCCAGCCTCTGAACCCCGCACTCTCCTATGTTTCCCACCAGTTGGTATCTCCCCACGCTTTATCATCAAGCGTCGCCAAGTGGTCAAGTCCATATTTGACATGGCGGGCTTAAGTATGTCCTCGGATACATCTACACCCGCCAGCTTGCAGGCCTCTGTGATCAAACATGGGAAAGGGAGGATATCTGTCTCTGATTCATTCCTCCCAATCCGCTGAATCACCATCTTCACAATAATACCCACATCAATAGGCTGCCTCTCAATGATACTATGAAGGATCCTAGCCACCTCAAATAGAACAGTGGATCTGTGGGAAACTGGCCTGAGGGAAGAATTGAGGAAGATGTGCCAAAAGGCTTGCTCAATCTTCAAGTTGGACTGCTTGAGAGGGAATCTCTTCGCCATCCAGAAAGTCATAGGAGTGATGGTCATATTGTTAGCAAATTCCACTAAATTCTTCACATACAAAGGGTGTGTGGTGATTCCTTCCACCATCCTTTCACGTAACCCCTCAATTTCCAACAATGTCGTCCCAAAGTAGATATTAATGTCCGTTGCGTTCAAGTAAACGGGAACCCCTCTCACTAGAATAGGACCACCCCTTATATACTCCCCAGGATTCATTCCCGCATAAAACTCCTTCACCAGGCTCTCACTATAGTGTGGAGGAGTGGTTGCCAATCCTCCCCATCCCAAGTCATTCACAGTTGCTGGGACAGGGGTATCCCTTAAACTCTCCAAATCAATGCCTCTCTCAGGCCACATCTTCTTCTCAGCAAACGTCTCTAATCTTTCATCAAAATTCCTATTCAGTTTGTATTCTGGGACCATCTTCCTCTTAGGAGTGGGGGTCTTGCTGCCCTTTCCTCCCTTATTTGGCAATTTCATCTTTGGAGCCATAATCACACTCAAATTCGGACTACACTTTCTGACAGAAATCCGGCAGCACAACGGCACTTCAATATCACTTCAACACTACCATAATCACTTCTATACAAATCAAAACACACAAACTCCAATCCTATGCACTATTCACTTCAAATCAAACTCAAAACCACCCTTAGTGTTTCTAGATGCAATGTAGGAAGGATTTGAATGGGAAAATTGAAGAACTAGAGTGATTGCTTATCGAATTTGATGATTACGTGCGTGCCACGGCTTTGGAATTGAGAGAATTTGAGAAGAGAGCAATTTGTGTTGTACGGCGTTATGTTTTGAGTTGCTCACTTATAGCATGAACGCCCTATGTCGCCATTTGTGTCTCTCGGTCGCCATGGCAACCAAATGGCGACCAAGAAGGATTTGGCACATTTGCATGTGGTCGCCATTTGCATAAGTAAGGTCGCCTTGGCGACCATGTGGCGACCACATCAGGTATACTGAGGTCGCCATTTGCACCATGTGGTCGCCATAGCAACCTTGTAAATGGCGACCTTGAAGTCTTCTTGTAAGTGAGGTCGCCACTTATGAGGTCGCCATTTGCAAGTGGCGACCAAACTGCGACCCTCACTTGAGGTCTTTTCTGAATGTATTTCCATCAGCTCCTGCAGTAAAACACAATCCACAAATAAGCTCACAATACACCACAAGCAAAAATAAATGGACACTTATTTAGAAAACAAAGCAAACAAAAGAAACACACGACAAGCAAAAATTAAAACACAACATTTTATTCATGGCATGAAATGTAAAAACGAAATGTAAATCAAACTACCGCATCCTACCATGCGAGATGGAACCATGATGCTCATTACCTAAGCCAACTATGCCATCATTCATTTTTCTCTTTACTACCCAAATTGGACCCATAAACTCATCCCGGACTTGATTTACCAAATCCTTCCTAACCCAAATTTTCTTTACATGGTTAGATCTCATTCTAGGTCTAGTTTTCTCATGATTAGCATGCTTCAAAAATTCCAAGCACCTAGACTTTACATGACCCCTCTTATGACAAAAATAACAAGTTAAAGGGTATGAAGGAAATCTTCCCTTTTGCATTGGAGGTTGGGGCCTCGAGGGACCGTCATTGGTGAGTTCCTTGATGGCTTGATCCATCCGATCTATCTCCACCAAATAGTCACACTCCTTCACCTTAGCAACCTTCAAAGACATCTCTCTCTTGCTCAACTCCTCCTTCAACTCCTCAATTGCCTTGTTCTTGGCATCTACACTCATGGGGGTCTTGCTCATCTTTCTTGAGTAGGGGTGGGCGTGGTTCATCGAACCGAACCGAATCGAATCGAACCGAACCGAGTCGAAATAGGGTGTTCGGTTCGGTTCACACAGTCAATTCGGTTCAATTCGGTTCGAACCGAATGAACCACATTGAATATGGGTCGGTTTCGGTTTTGGGCCTTCTAAAACCGAACCGACCCGACGAACCGAACTATAAAAAGAAAAAAAAAAACCTAGTTTTACACTTTTACATTTCCACTTCTGACTTCTCTCATCCAGATTCCAGACCAGCAGAGTAGCAAACCCTATCTTTCATCTCTTCCGCCGCATTTGCTCATACGCAGACTCAGTTACTCCACTTCTCCATCTGTTCTCACAAATTGACTGTTGAAGCTTCTCTCACACAGGCTACGCTGAACTTGTCTCTTTCGTGGATCTGCCTGCACTCGATCTTGAAGGTTTTATTTCTTCTTCTTCCTCCGAATCTCCATCTCTAGGTTTTCTAATTCTAGATTGCTTTCTTTGTTTTATCTCTTATAGTCTTATGGAAGTTTTATGTTTCTTCCTTCGTAGTTTCATGGGTGTTTGATGCTTGTGAGTTGTGACTTTGTGAGTTCAATTTCCGAATCTAAGAAGTTTTATGTCTTTTTTTTTTCTTTTTTTTGAACAGCTGAGAGCCTGAGATTTATTAAACAGAGGTAAAGCAGCCAGCAAACACCCCTAAAATAGGGGAGACAACACACGCAAAAGTCAAAACCCCTGGAACCTAACTTACTTCATTTTTGTGAGTTCAATGTTACTTACTTACTTCATTTTTGTTGATTTTACTATAATAGTTTCTAATTTATAATGGGTTGTGGTAGATTTCTGCTTTCTGTGAACTTTGATAGTGCTTTACTGCTTTATGAGTTCAGTTGAGTGCTTTACTGCTTTGTGAGTTCAATTGAGTGAACTTTGAGTCTTTGATAGTTTCTAATTTACATGATTTCTGCGTTCTGTGAACTGAGTTGTGTTTAATTTAATACTTTGCTTCTCTAATTTTGTTATAAAGGGGTCTGATCTTGCTTCTTGTTAGTTGTGTTGTTGGATGAAATTGATCATGTAATCATGTTATTGCCTGTAAGTGAAAATTTGGGAGTCATATGACATACTATTGATCATGTAATCATGCTATTTAAGTATTTGGGAGTTATATTGTAATTCATACTGACATACCGTAGAAGACAAATATCTGTGACTTGTAGTGAGTTAGTTGCATTATTTTATCATATATATTAGATAATTGTTTCTAGTTCTGCTGTATAATCTGTATTAGTGGGGACGTGGGGTTACATTATTTCAAAATTTCATCAGATATATGTGACTTGCAGACTTGCAGTGACAGTGAGTCAATTGCACTTTGTTTATTATTGCCCCTTTGTTTATTATTTTTATTTATTTATATATATATATATATATATTGCCACTTTGTTTATTATTATTATTATTTATTTGTTGGTATGTTTTGTCCAAATGAATTGATTTTGCTACTTTTATTTAATTATTTCCTTTGTCTTGCATGTATAAACTGCTCAAAAGAATGAAATCTTTAGAGTGGTCTCAAGGTTATAAACAATTTGTTTTGTTCGTTCTCTAATTTTATTATTTACTTTGATTTTAAAGGATGGAGATCGACCCGCGAACCTATTCGGAGGAGAATTCTGGTTCGCAATCCGATGATGAATTAGAGGATTCTAGCTCTATTGCAAAAGAAAAGAGTGTAGAGAGGGGGAAGGGTATACAATGGTGATTGATATATAGAATGGTTTATTTATATATAACAATGGTGATTGATATATAGAACTTGCTGTATATATATATATATAACAATGGTTTATTTATATATATATATATATAATGGTGACTGATTTGGATTAAATTTGATTAATGAGGTCTATTTAGATTGTTAAAAAAAACAGCCTAAAATCAATTGTCCAAAGGTCTAAATACAAAAAAGCTATTCAAGGATACAAAAATTGAAAAATTATATAAAAAAAAACCTCAAAGCCCAATAGGCCCAATAGGCCCAAAACCGAATTGAACCGAACCGAACCGAACCGAGATAAAGGTGTTCGGTTCAATTCGGTTTCATGGTCCAATACGGTTTAAACCGATTCAAGTTTTTAAAAAAACGAAAATATAATGGTTCAATATGGTTTTGGCCAAAACCGAACCGAACCGAACCGAACTGCGCCCACCCCTATTCTTGAGGACTCTTCCTCAAATTCTTCGGTGAGTTTAGCCAAATCCCCAAGCTCTTTCACCGTCACCTCATTCTCCATGGTGAGAACCACATTGAACTTTTTGAGTTTATGGTTCCGTCTTGCTAAATCATCAAGCTTCTTCTCTAAAGCATATTTCTCCGCCTTGAGCACCTCTACTTCAAGCATAAGCTCTTGGTTGGCATTCTTGAGGCCTTCAATCTCAGAGTCACCAATGCTCTCAACTTCATCTTTTTGGCTACTTTTTTCATATAATTGCACTAATTCACATACTTTTCCACCCTTTGTCCTTGGTGGCTGCACCTCAACCACATAGCAACTCTCAATGCTTTTTAGGTCATCATTGCATATGGTTATGTCAATCTCAAGTTCTTTCTCAAATGCATGCATACAAACTCTCCTCTTGCAAACATCGATCTTCATTTGAGCGGTAGCCATGAATGGTCTACCGAGAAGAACTTGCCACTCCATAACATCATTTGACTTGTCACCACTGTCAAGGACTACAAAATCCATTAACACCACTATTCTGTCAATGACAATTGGGACATCCTTTATTTCGCCACTCGATGATAGAGAGGATTGATCTGCTAGCATAAGTTTCTTCCCGGTTGGCTTCAATCCTACCAAACCTAACTTCACATAAGTCGATAGGGGCATCATACTCACACTTGCTCCCAAATTTAGTACTCCTTTAAGCACCCCACTATCTTCTATTGATATAGGAATCACAAAACTTCCCGGATCTTCCACTTTCCGAACATATGCTTCTTCAAACAACATAGCCTTATCCCTAGCTCCATCCTTCTTGACAAAATTTCCCTTCTTAGCTTGCTCGGTGTGGCTTGGAAACTTCCCCTTTTTCTTGCTTTTGAAGGGCCTCGGCAATTTGCCCCATTTGGGTCTCCAATTTCCCGAAAGATGCTTCGAGGTTGCCAAACCTTTGGCCACTAGCTTGCATGAAACTTGTCAAGGTATTCTCGGCTCTTTGGAAACCTTGCATCATACCTCTCATCTCTTCATCAATGTTTCGGCGAGGTTGATACGAGCTAGGTTGAGCATTGTTGTTGTTGTTCCATTGGTTTCCTCATTATGAAAATCCTCCTTGTGGTTGATTTTGATGGTAGCCTCCTTGTGAGCTACTTCCTTGATTGTTCATCCCTTGTTGTTGATTTCTTAGTGGTGGGTTCAAAATGTTATTGTTGTTTGACCAAGAAAGGTTTGGGTGGTTCCTCCATGGTTAAGCATAGTTGTTGGAATAGAAGTTGTTTCCTTGTCCTTTAAATCCCATAGCTTGAACCTCCTCTTGCTCTTGCCCTTGAAAGGTGTCCTCAAACTCTTCGTTCTCATTGAATTGCCCGCTAGAGCCTCCTTCTTGCCTTCCTAGCAACTTCACTCCCGCCTTCGGAAATCCCATACTCTCAATATGAGAAGTCAAGGTCTCCACCTTCTTGTTTATCCTTGAGATTTCGATGGCGGCCTCCGTACTAGCATTTACATCAAATTTCCCACCTCGAATACTGTTGGCATTTCGTTGTTGAGAGTTTTGTGCCAACATCTCATAGATGTCATAGATCTCCGAAGCGGTCTTGGTGTCATATAAACCTCCACAAGCGTCATCCACCAACACTTAGGAGAACCGAGTTAAACCTCCTTGGAAACAAGACACCTTATATTCCTCAGTGAACATGTGAGGGGGACATTGGGCCACAAGGCGTTGATACCTCTCCCAAGACTCATGAAAAAGCTCCCCTTCACTCTCATAAAAGTCTGCTATCTTCACCTTTAACTCCTTCGCTTTCCTAGCCGGAAAGAATCTATTGAAATACACCTTGCAAATTTGACCCCAACTTGTCAATGATCCCAGCCTAAGCCCCATGAGCCATGTCATAGCCGCATCCTTCATACAATACTGGAAGCAACGCATTTGCAATTGTTCGCGCATGAGATGCATGATGGGGAAGGTCTCAATAATAGCACTGTACTCCTTCATGAACTGGAGACAGTCTTCATTCAACTTCCCATGAAATGACGACAAGAGGTTAACATGCATTGTCCTCAACTCATAACCCCTAGCAATCGGGTCTAACACGATAGGCGATGGTTGGTTCCCGATATCCGGCAAGGCATACTCCCCCATGGTCATCCATGGTCATCCATGGTCATCCTTTGACCACGGTTAGTTTGAGTCTCTTCCGTCATCTCCTCTCTAAAAGGAGCTTCGTCTTTCCTCCCAGGTTGTTGTCCTTCAGTACTCATAGTTTGTCTTGGAATTGCTTCGAACACTCTCACAGGGCTAGTGCCTTCTAGTGGGGGATGAACTCCTCTACCTAGAGATCTCCTACCGTGCATAAAACTGAGCACCTGAAAGAGGAGTAAATAATGAAATACAAGGAAAGAAAAAAGTAAAAACAACACTATGAACAAGTCAATAACCACAAAACAAAATACTAAACTAACAATCTACAATATACTAATAAAATGTGAAGAAAAGTCAATCTATGTAATCAACGCTACCAATCCCCGGCAGCGACGCCATTTTTTGATGAGGTCGTTTGTGTTCTCAACAAAAATAATAATATAGTTTTTGGTTGATTCTTGAAAACTCTTTAAAGCCACTTAATCCTTTTTAAAATGTGATAAGATAGCAAAATAGTGAGCAAGTTCGTTCCACAAGGAATGAAGTGTTAATTAGATAAATTGACTAATCTTTGAACAATAAAGTAAATCATAGCATTTGATAGATGTGTGGTTTCTAAAACCACCAATGCTAACTACTCAAATGAAAATACACAAAAATGTTATGAAAAATAGAATACTCAACATCTTGATAAGAATTGCGATAAAATCAATTAATGAGATAGCTAGGGAATAGATCGATTAACAATTGAATGTGGGTAAGCTAACTAGCTACTTTAATGTACCAATCTCATTATGTTAACCACTTAGAGGCTTAGATTAGTGGGGTTGATATACCCACCACTAATCTATTCTATCCAATGGGTTCTTAATCACACAAGGATTGTCAATCCACATATGAATATATAACAAATTACTCCACTCAAGATAGCAATCAACAAGTGATATACAAGTCAATTATAATGAATGGAATCTAATTAATTTGAATGAATAGAACACATAAGAGATTCATTACAAGCTAAACTAAACCCACAACCAATTGATCCTCAAATCTATCCCCTAGATTAGGGGTTTAGTTACACATATTTGCAATAAATGAAAAGAAGTAAATAGTAAGGAAATAACCCTTGGGTCACCTTCTTTAAGCTTGATCCTTCTTCTCCTCTATGCTCCTAGATGCAAGGAATGGAAGTAGAGGATATGTCTTGGAATGTGGGTGTTTTGGTGGGAAGTGACTAAGGATTTTGGTGGAGAAATGGTGGGATGAGGAATGATGTAGTGAAGTAATCAAAGTTTTGTGTTGAGGGTTGGATAGATTAGATGAGTTCAAGGAGAGAAATGGAGGATGAGGAATAGTATGCCATGGATGAAGAGCTAGATCTTAAATGTGTTCTCTGATCTCTTTCTCAGATTTTCGATGCCTTTGAAGAAAAAGAATGGTCATCATATATATACACACTCTTGGACATGTATTGATAACCGCTTGATTCGCTGATGTGGCACCTTGTTCGCTATTTCGTCGCTATGGCGACCATGGTGCGTAAAACGGTTACAGGCAAGGGTCGCTATGAGAACCATCTTTTTCGCCATTTAGCAAGTGGCGACCATGACCAATTTATGTAAAGGTCGCCACTTGCACCTCTAGGTCGCCATGGCGACCATATGTGGCGACCCTGCAAAATGTAGAGGGGTCGCCACTTGCAACATCAAGGTCGCCATGGCGACCTTAAATGGCGACCATGCTTTGATTGAAGAAGGTTGCCACTTGCATGGGTGGTCGCCATGGCGACCCCACCTGGTTCATTTGGAGACTTTCTGTAGCCATGACGACCAAGTGGCACCCAAATAGCGACCTTATGATGACTTTAGAGAATCCTCTGTCGCCATGGCGCCCATGTAGCGACCTCTCATGCCTAAGTGGCGAAAATGCCCTGTTCCTTTCCATATGTGAGGCATTTTTCACGCAAGTCCTCCACTTCATCTCCATTGCTCTTGAAACCTGATAAAACCTGAAACACTCATTTTAACAATATTAAATACCGGGAAATGCCCGAGAATCAAGCGAAAAGAAACGGAAATGAGGGCCAGGATCATACCAATTTTTGCTTGATCAAACGATGACAATGAAACTTTGACAAAAGGGTGAGAATTCGTTTCGGAAAAGGACGATGAAGACAACTCAACGAATGAGAATGCAAAGTAGCATAACTACTGTAGGGAAAAATATACGTACCCGCAGCGGAAGCGAGACTAAAAATTAGTTTGAGTAGCTTTTAAAATTTTTCCAATTATGAACCTTAAACCCTTTTGATTAATTAAATATATATAACAAAGTAATAAAAATTTAATACCTCTTGTCGCGTGATCCGATTGACTTGCGTCGATGGTAATCCGCAAGATCTTCAATCCTAGCACGAACGTGGATCACCTAGGAGCGTGGTCTCCCTTCTCTTTGAATTGCAAACCTGTGATGGGATTAAACAAACTTTTCTTTCTTGATCGTTAGTCACAAAACAATCAAAAGAAACCTAAGATTATTCCGGTCACTTTTGAGTTCTCAATCTAATATCGAAACTCGCGTGAACCTTGATCGATGTTGTATACACAAGCTTATCAATGATTAAGCAAGTAGTACACCATCAAAGAATAATCTATGTTCCTTTTTCTCTTGTTTTTTTTTAGTAGAATAAAATCTCTATCTATGAGTTAAGAAGAAGAAGAAAAATAATTTTCTGCACTAAGCATTAGGGTGGCCGAAAATATTATATGTGCATATATATATGGCCCTAATTTTTCTCCTTTCTTTTTAGCTTTAGGGTTGGCCGAATTCTCTTCCTTGATGCATTAGGGTTGCCGCAATTTCCAAACCAAGTTTCCTAGTTTGAATTGCACCCTAATTCCTATTTAGAAAAGATTTCCCAAACCTAATCAAACTCATAAATCTTTTTATTCTCATATTTGACTAAAATAAAAAGACTTCCTGTTTGAATAAATAAAACTAATTATTTATTTCCTTGTCAAACAAGTCTTTCTATTTAATTATACTACTACCAATAGTATACCTTTAGGAAACATATTTCCTAATGAGAAAAGATTTGTATCTTAATTAAATAATTAATTAATGAATTAATTAATTCTTATTTAATTAAATAATGAAAACAAAATAATATTTTAGGTTATTATTTAACCTTGCCGCCCCATATTAATAATGGGCCAAATATTATTTTTCCTATTTCATTTAATCCATAGGACTTTAATTAAAAAGCCCACATGTGAACTAGACCCAATCTTACTAAAAGAAACAAGCCCACATGTCATCCATTAATATATAAATATAATTGTGCAGCCCATTACATAAATAATGTGCAAATTATATTCTTAATATATTAAATTGCAATTCTAGATGGACCCTAAATTGGTCCGGTAGAATATATCAAGTGATCCATGCAAGTCCGTGTGGATTGGGGATCTTGGCGGGCTATCTAAATTTAAGCTCCAATAGACATAACCTAATCACAATCAACAAATGATTCACTTAGGTCCGATCCATTAATTTTAGCTCATTCCACTAAAGAGCTAAAATTGAACTCTTAAATAAAGACAGAAAAGGAAGATGCTTCCTCATTCATACCCTAGACAATCATATTGGAGATAGTGTATCCTCGTGATTAATATCAGTAATCGCCAAGAGTTCATAGACCGCCTATAACTCTCCAAGTTACCATATTTACTCATATGACCACATTTTGAACTTGGATATTTTGACTTGTCCAGAAGCCATGTTTTCAATAGACACTATTGAAAACTCAACGTTGAGATTTAATATCCAATTACCTCAAAACATCCATATGATGATATTATACTCTCATTTAATAAATGGAGCCACGATGTCCATATCTATAAATGAAGTCCTCTATCGATTAACAAATGAATATCACCAAACTATCGAGGATAGACTATGCGATATAATCGTACTCATTGATAGCTCAAATGATATCACCTGCAACCATAAGTCCATCATTTATCTCAGGATTAAGATAGACTCTCCGATTATCCTGATAATGAAATTACTTTTATCTACTGACGGTTATAGATAAAGTATTTCATTGTGATCCTGTTCAATGCACCCAGTGCACTAGATCCTTTTGCTCGAAGACACTCCGATGATTTTAGACTCATCATATCTCATTTGATCCCACTCAAATGCTAGCAAAAGAATTCTACAACTTTAACAAGATAAAGGTGCCCAACCTTTAACTTAAGTTGTGAACGATATTCAAGACTAACTAAAGAATTGTGTCTACCACATACATATCCAGATGTATGAACAATTCTTCTTTTCTCATAGTCTTTAGACCTTATGATTATTTACTTTAACAATTATTAAACTATAAATGCTATAAGATTTGTTTAAACCAGAAATCACTTTATTAATATGAATAAGATTGTTAATTACACTATTACACTCTTGTTATTGAGCATAATCCTAACAACTACGTCGTATGGACTCGAGACTCAATGAATGAGTAACTGAAATGACCGGAACTTAATAAGGAATCAAATAAGATCATGTTCAAGTCGAAAACACAAGAAATACAAATAAATAAACACTATGCAACACAAGCATGCCATATTTATGCGATAGTGAGAAAACATGCAATTTTACAAGATTATCAACAATGATATAAATGCATGTGCATACTAAATATGTGTGAAAGTGTTATACCAAATGTTTGAACAATGATGCAGGAACACACATGTATGAATTGTGTGTGTGTGTGCTAACGCCTTGCAAGAGAAAGAAGAATCTTGATACCTTAGCATCCAAGTATGCGATGTTCCCCTTGAAGACGAAATTTGCACAAGATGTTGCTTCTCCACCTTTGAGGCTTCTTTCTTCCAAGAATAACCTAAGCAACAACTAATACAAATAAAGAGAGTTTTGCAATGGAATCAAGCCAATACAAATAAAGGATCTTACAATCTCCCTCTTTGGCTATTCCATGGCAAAACCTCATCTTCACCATGCATTGATCTCTCCAATAAACTCAAAGTTGATAGTATTCTCTCATCCTCACATTACAAAGAGATCCCTAGACTAAAAGGTCTTCAATACTTCTTGAGTCTTCAATAATCCTTTATTTGAACTTCAAGGTATCTATGAGAAAAGAAGCAAACCAACATGAGATCTTCTTCCAAAGAATAATGATGAGATATTATCACATAAACAAATAATAAAACTTCTCTTATCTCTTACAAAAAAAATGCATTATCTCAAGTGAATAAAAAATATCACATTAAAAGCTCTCCCTTAGAAACCTTAACACAATAAGGCAAGAATTCTTTTCTCCCCCTTAGGATAAGAATTCTCCCCCTTAAGACAAAGTCACCAATAAGCACAAAGAGGAACAAAAACTCACTCTCCATATTGAACATGGTGAAGTTTTCTATTTCTCCCCTTATATGATCCCCAAGGTGAGATTTCTTCCCTTATAAAGATGGTGAGGTTTCTCCCCATTTTTGTTAGGAATAGACAAAGGGCACAAGAGATAAAGAACGAGATATAAAGCAAACAAATCATATAGAAAGCATAGTTGAATAAACTAAAGCTCCCCCTTAACATATGCTCCACATATTATTACCAAGTAGATTTGTTCACAAGAGACACATACATTCACACATTCAAGCAATAAAAGAAAATATTTCATCACTTTTCAAAATCCAAGAGAGAATCATAGATTTTCATTAGTCTCTCAAAAATATTCTCATATTACTAATGAATCAAGCACATAAGCAAAATATGTCTGTGTGTGTGAATGTTTCTCACATTTATAGATAGGGTAATTGTGATATCAACATGCAAACAATTTCCACAACTATCCAACTAAAGCATTTCCAAAAATAGGTCAAACCGATATTCATCCGTATTTTCGCTTTAAAAGAATAGTTATCAACATGTGAGTGTGTGTGTGCATGTGGCTCGTTTTCCCGTTTCTATTTGTCAACCCGAGCTTTTCACAATTCTTAACTATACATCATTAAGTCTTTTGTTTTTCATTTCTTTTAGGCTTAGAATCAAAGATTTTTTTTTTTAATGATTCTTTTCAACTCTTCTTTGATTTTTCTAACAAAAACATATACACCTCTTAGCGACTTTCACTCAACACAAAGGCGTAGCCCTTTCCAACATTGGGCAGCTTCACAACCAATGTATGTAGCCCTTCCAAGAGGGTGCTCATTGAATACTATGTAGTGCCAAAGCAAAATAGATACATATCATAGGTCATTTATCATGTACTAAGCAATAGGCTTCTAAATGCATCCATTATCTACACATATTCAAACACATATACTCAAAACTAAAACATATAAGAGAAGCATTTGTGCACTTTTCAAAAACAAGATTTTCAAGCTCAAGTGCATGATCTAGAAACAATAAGAGTTATTAGCTTAAGATCATTACTTCTCAAGTGAGTAGATCTCAAAGATATTGATATACAAATAAAGTTTTGCTCATCAAGCCACCCACATTCACACAAGCACATCAATCAACACAAATCATGCCAATGGACATTCTAAGAGTTTTAAACCTCTCTTTGTCCAAGGGCTTGGTGAACAAGTCTGCAAGTTGATTTTTAGTAGGCATATGCTCTAGAGTTACAATAGAATATTCAACTAGATCTATAATGAAATGATGCCTAATATAAATGTGCTTTGTGCGGGACTGTTGAATCAGATTTTTAGAGATGTTAATGGCACTTAAGTTATCACAATAAAATGTCATTTTCCTTGTTCTATCTCATAATCCTTAAGGATTTGTTTCATCCAAAGTAATTGTGTGCATGCACTTCCGGCCGTAATGTACTCGGCTTCGGAAGAAGAGAGGGAAATCGAATTTTGTTTCTTACTAGACCAAGAAACCAAGTTATTACCAACATAAAAGCAACCGTCGGATATACTTTTACGATCATCTATGTTTCCCGCCCAATCGGCATCATAATAGCCTACAAGGATATTATTGGTATCAAATGAATAAAATAGACCAAGACTATGAGTACCTTTGATGTACCTAATGATTCTCTTGACGACTTTTAGGTGAGATTCCTTGGGATTGGCTTGGAATCTAGCACATAAGCCTACACTAAAGCAAATGTCCAGTCTACTAGCCGTTGGGTAAAGTAGACTACCAATCATGCTTCTATAAAGACTTTGATCAACACTTTTACCTTTTTCATCTTTGTCAAGTTTTAGAGTGGTGCTCATGGGAGTTTCAAAATCTTTTCCATTTTCTAGGCCAAATCTCTTAACAAGATTTTTAGCATATTTAGATTGATTCAACATTATGCCCATGCTAGTTTGCTTAACTTGCATCCCTAGAAAGTAATTTATCTCACCTACCATACTCATTTCAAATTCACTTGACATCACACTTACAAATTCATCAACCTTGGTTTTATTAGTAGAACCAAAAACAATGTCATCAACATATATTTGTGCAACAAAAATGTTATAATCATGATGTTTGATAAACAAAGTTCTATTAATGCCACCTCTCCTATAGTGGTTGTCAATGAGATATTGAGTCAACCTATCATACCAAGCTCTTGGAGCTTGTTTAAGGCCATAGAGAGCCTTTTTCAATTTAAACACATGATTAGGAGAGCGTGGGTCTACAAAACCCTTAGGTTGTTCAATATACACTTCTTCTTGAAGGTATCAATTTAGAAAAGCACTTTTGACATCCATTTGAAATAATTTGAATTTTTTGACATATGCAATGGACAACAAAAGTCTAATGGACTCGAGACGAGCAATCGGTGCAAAAGTCTCATCAAAGTCAACACCCTCAACTTGAGTGTAACCTTGAGCCACTAGTCTTGCTTTATTTCTCACAATCTTGCCACTTTCATCGGTCTTGTTCCTAAAAACCCATTTAGTGCCAATTACATTTATATCTTTCGGTCTAGGAACCAAGGACCACACTTCATTGCTCTCAAATTGATTAAGTTCATCTTACATAGCCCCAACCCAATATTCATCAACAATAGCTTCATTAATATTTTTGGGTTCAATTTGAGAAGTATAGCAAGCATAAGATATTTGGTTAGCAATTTGATTTATAGTTCTAACCCCTTTATTTAAGTCACCTATGATGTCATCTTGATAGTGTAGATTTCGAAATCTAGGATAAGGAGAATTTTAAACAACTTGGACTCATTTTGTTGATTATCATTTAAAACATTTTTCAATCCTTGACTTTAAACATTAATACAACTATCTTTGTCATCATCTTGACTAGATTCACTACTAGCCACATCAATAGGTGCAATAATATCATTAACATGATTTTCATTAGGTTCATTGACATCATTATCATCATACAAATTAAGCATACTAAGGTCTTCTATTTTAACATTTATAGATTCCATAATAGTCTTAGTATTCAAGTTGAACACTCTATAAGCACGACTATTCATAGCATACCCAAGAAAGAGACCAACATCACTTTTAGCATCAAACTTTCCCAAGTGATCTCTATCATTCAAAATATAACATTTACTCTCAAAAGTGTAGAAGTAACTAACATTAGACTTCTTGCATTTCCAAAGCTCATAGGACGTTTGTTTTGTACCGGGCCTTCTAAAAACTCTATTAGACACATAACAAGAGGTATTGATCGCTTCGGCCCAAAGGTTTCTAAGGACTTTCTTGCTATTGAGCATGACCCTAGCCATTTCTTGCAAGACTTAGTTTTTCCTCTAAACAACTCCATTTTGTTGAGGAGTTCTAGGTGCCGCGAACTCATGAGAAATCCCCAAACCATCACAAAACTCACTAAATTTAGCATTTTCAAATTCCGTCCCACGATCACTCCTAATGCGACATATTTTCTTGATATCAAGACCTTTTTCATTTTGAACTTGATTACAAAACTTTTTAAAGTAATTAAAAGCCTTGGTCTTGTTTCTAAGAAAATAAACCCAAGTAAACCTAGAATAATCATCAACGCATACAAAAATGTACCTTTTGTCATTGATGCTCTCGGTTTAAATTGGCCCCATTAGGTCCATGTGCACAAACTCTAAAGGTCTCTTGGTAGCTATATGAGAGTTCTTTTTGTGAGGCATTTTGGTTTGTTTACCTAATTGGCAAGGTTCACAAACAACTTCTAGCTTTTTACCAAGATTAGGAAGACCTATAACAATGCCATGTTTTTCAAGCATTTTTAAGTCTTTAAAATTCACATGACCCAAATGTTGATGCCACAAATCAAGCTTGTTGCACTCATGTGCGATGTTGCAAGTTAGAGGATCTACTTCAAGACAATAGCAATTGTCTATAGACCTTTTGACTTTTAGGACAACATTACGCTTTTTATCAATTATAGTGCACACATCTTTATTAAAGCTAACTTCCTTAAAGATTTCACACAAGTGAGTGATGCTTATAAGATTAGCTTGTAACCCATCAATATACAAAGTATTGCAAAGTCTAGGCAATCCGGGGATACATATAGTTCCCTTGCCAAGAACTTGCTTCTTAGTGCCATCACCAAAGGTAACCCACCCTTTATCCTTTAACACAAGATTCTTAAAGAAATCTTTGTTCTCGGTCATGTTCCTAAAGCAATCGTTATCTAGGTACCAAGAGTATGAGGAGTTGACACGCAAAGCATATTGTGTAACTAGACATTTAGGTGTGTCTTTTCTAACTCACGCACTTTTTACAACATGCTTCTCACTCTTAGCTTTTTCATGCTTTAATTCAATGTTAGACTTTTTAACATGCACCTTGACCTCATTAGTCACATTTTCAAAAATAATGAACAAAGCATTATCAACTTTTTATGCATAGTAGAGTGAGGCACAACACAAGATTTAACAAGCAAGTCATCAACACGATTTTTCATAACATGCTTTTCCAAGGTTTTCCTAGGTCTAGTACTAAATCCATACATGGATGATTGCCTAGGACCATTCAAAGAGATATCATGAAAAGCATTATCAAGTTTGCATTTCTGAATATATTCAAAGCACCTAGGTCGAATATGTCCTATCATATTACAATGATGACAAATAGGTATGAATTTGAGAAATTTATCATTTGCATTTTCTTCTATAGCACTTGATCTTCTCACAATTTTACCTTTTTGATATGCAACCTTTGATGCTCCAACTTTTGCCTTTGAAGTAGATGCAATTTGACTTCGATCTTGTTGTGATCTTCCATTCGAAATCTTTGTTGATGTAGAGGCACCTCCGGTAGCTTTTATTGCTTTACCTTGAGAGAGAGTACCTACATTTGATTCAACATTTGCTTTGACAAAAATAGATTTGTTAGATGAAGGAGTCTCCTTCTAATTGATATATCTCAAACCTCTTTTGTCACATGGATGCTTTCCACTTTTAATGAGGGTTTCAACCTTGTTAGAACTAGATGACATCTTGTGAATCATCTTATTAGCCTCATTAAGTTTATAATTAAGCATCCTATTTTTAATGACATATTTTTCTAAGATGTCATCACTTTTCCTAACATATTCTCTTGATTTATTAAGCCATTGGTCATACTTTTTCTCTTGAGTTAAGTGCTCACAAAGTTTGGCTTTAAGCATGTCTTCTAGCTTTTTAGCACTAACAAGAGAATTATCCCTTTGCTTAATTTCTTTCTTCAAGATGCTACGTCTATCATTGCTATCTTTTAAGTTCATTTCTAAACTTAGGATCTTGTCTTTATGTTCATTAAATTCTTTTGAGCTTAGTCCATTATTCTCTAACTCCTTATTGATGGATACATTGACTTTAGATAAGCGTTCATTTTCAAGAATAAGATCGTTGATATTTTTCTTATCCAAGTCAATATGTTCAACAAAAGAAGCCACATAGGAACACACTTCCTTAATCATGACTAACACAAATAAAACAAAAACACTACAAAGAAAGGATCTATCTAAGTGCGTCTAGACACCCGCTCTGATACCAATTGAAATACCCTTTAAAGCAATAGTGTTTTATACCTAGAGGGGGGAGGGGGGTGAATAGGTATAGTTCCAAATTCTTCCAAAATTAAAAAATGTGGAATATAAGAGTGAAATGAATACTTGAACATGATATAGCAATTGTATAGAAAGAATCAATACAAGTAAAATATGGAAGATAACAAAAACTAAAAGCGAAAATGAGACACAAAGTTTTTACGTTGTAAAACCTCAAAGAGGAAATATCCACGGGTTGATACCACAACCACCGGCAAAGCAAATCCACTATATGAAAATGACTTACACACTCAAAGCTATCAACACTATGATATCCACTTCAAGCTATCATCTCCTAATCAACCCTCGGGCTAGTGATTCACAAAGCCTACTCTCTATCCAAGATGTGTCCTACACCTTTAGAGAGCAACTCCCTATCCAAGGCTCTCAAGCCTCTAGGAAGATTTCCTCGCTTAGCAATCTAGATCACTAGGATCCTAGTCAAGCTACCCAAGCTCAACTATCCGGAGTATACAACTCCTTGCGAAGACTTTTGGTTGGCTATCAGGAACTCATTCCTAGCTAAAACTTCTTGCTCAATACAAAGCTTCACTCACTTTGCAAGAGACTTCAACCTATTACAAGGCAATGATCTAAGTGATGCAAATGATGCAAATCACAAATAAATAAATCTAAATGATCAATCAAGCTCTATGAACATTCTTAGAGAAATTCTAGAATATGCTATCAACACACAATCACAAAATCTATCTATAAATCAAAGTATGTGATTCAACCAAGAACTAGATTATAGAATATCACAATCAAAGTATTCTAGCTCAAACCTAGAAATCAACAATCAAACACAAGATCACAAAGTATTTCTAGAATCAAGTTCATGTCATTCAAGTTTATCAAAAGTATGTTTATATGAAATCACAAAAGATAAACTCAAAAATCAATCAATCATATAACCCTAGCATGTGAATTAACATCATTTATATTACTTTTCATCAATCAAATAAGAAGATTAAAGAGATGATCAACAATGAAAGTAAGAAGAAGATGAATCACTTACAAACTCAAATCTCAGACTAAGATTGATGCACAGCAGAAAATCACAAATTCAAATGGCTATGGAAATGCTTGGGGTTTGTATCTCTCATCAAGACCAACATTTTTGGCTTCTGAATCAAGTGATTCGGAGTTGAAATGAGAAAGATATGATTGAATCAAGATACTAAAAATTTGGAGAAAATTCTGCAAAAACTTCTTTTCTTTTCAATTTTTCCAAGATTATGTTTGGAGGGAAGGAAAATTGTATTTGAAAGAGAGAGAGAGAGGGAAGCAACCAACAAATGAGAGTTGGCCACATCACCTCCACGTGTGAGGCGCATGTGTCACACATGGGCAGAGAGATGTTCTACCCGTGTGACACACGTGGCTCACACGTGGACACCTATTGTTGGTTTTTGGCCAACTATGCTCCTCTCGCACTCTTCGATCGTATTCGGGCCTCCAAACTCTGATTTTGAATCCATTTTTGGATTACAAATTGTGACTCCTTCACGTACAACAAAGACTATGAAACTTTGACAAAATGTTGAGAATTCATCTCGGAAAATGACGATGAAGACAACTCAACGAATGAGAATGCAAAGTAGCATAAATATGTCGTATGGACTCGAAACTCAGTGAATGAGCAACCGAAATGACCGGAACTCAATGAGGAATCAAATAAGATCATGTTCAAATCCAAAATACAAGATACACAAATAAATAAACACTATGCAATACAAGCATGCCATATCTAAGCGATAGTGAGAAAACATGCAATTCTACAAGATTGTCAACAATGAGATAAATGCATGTGCATACTAAATGTGTGTGAAAGTGTTATACCAAATGTTTGAACAATGATGCAGGGACACATATGTATGAATTGTGTGTGTGTGTGTGTGTGTGTGTGTGTGTGTGTGTGTGTGCTAATGCCTTGCAAGAGGAAGAAGAATCTTGATACCTTAGCATCCAAGTATGCAATGTTCCCCTTGAAGACGAAATTTGCACAAGATGTTGCTTCTTCACCTTTGAGGCTTCTTTCTTCCAAGAATCACCTAAGCAACAACTAATACAAATAAAGAGAGTTTTGCAATAGAATCAAGCCAATACAAATAAAGGATCTTACATAATGGTAACCGAATTAAAAAAGATTTATAGTCCTATTTTGACTTGTTTAACTAAACCCTAGGATCTTGGTATATAAAAGAGAGAGAGAGATGCGGCAAGGAGGAAGAAAAAGAAAAAAAAAACTTTCTTTTTGCTTAAGCTTGGCCGAACTCAAGAAAGGGGACAAAGTATTGTCTTCTCCATCTCTAGAACCTCCGTTCAAGTACTCCTGGAATCTATGACGTGCCTACACATAGTTGCTAGATCGCGGGTCATAGTTCGAAAGGCTTAGTGGAAATGTATCGAAAAGAAACAAAGGAGTAAGCTTCAAAGGTATTAATCAAATCCCTCATCATATTCGTATATACCGAAAAGGTCCAAGATAATTTTTAAAAACCTATCTTCTTTTCCACCGTGCGACATACAATTGGTATAGAGCCAATTTTTTTGATATACATTAATATGCTAAGATTGCTTTCTATTTGTTTTCGATCTGTATGATATGTGTATGCACGATCTAGGGTTGTATGATGTTTATGGATATATATTTATATTATATAAACATAGTTGATCGTTAAATGTATGGTAAAATGAGTTTAGGATTATGTTTTTTTGGGTTGTAATTATGTAAATTTTCTGATTCAATGTAAATCAGTATTTTTTGGGGTAATATATCAATATAATATTGTATGAAGAAGATGATTCGAGAACACATGAAGAAGAAGGGACGGCAGCCACGCTAAAACACTACGCTCAACGGGCTGCTGCACATGCGCTCCGTGCAAGCAGTAGGCAGCCAAGCGCGCACACGCAAGGCTGCTGTGCCATTTTGTGCAAGAGCATGCAACCACACATGCTTGGCGTCGTGCAAGGCTACGGATAGCCCCTTTTTGTGCAAACGACGGCTACGCGTGGAAAGTGAAAAGGCCATGTGTTCGCAACACTAAGGTTGCGTAGTCACAAGCGCATATGGGCAGAATTTTTCTTTTATTATTTTTTTGACACCTTGGGCCTCTGATAAGTGTTAGGGTAACATTTGGGCCTTGGGTTTTGATTCTTGAGATGGATCGCCTTAAAAAAAAAAATTAATTAATTAATCTAGTTGGATTTGGTTAAAAGCCCAAAAGATGCGAAAGATGAACTTAAAGATTTTGGGATTACAAAAAGACCAAGGAATGCCTTGGATTATTTTCTGTAATTAGAATATTTTTTTAAGTTAGATAACTCATCGTACTCGGTCAACTCATGTATATTTTATTTATGAGATGATTAAAGCATTATCATGCATACATATGCCATATAGATTAGAATTGCCTACACTTGCATTTTAATATATCATACATGAATAATAGCCCATTTAATTTATGTGTTGTTATATATATATATATATTAATATTATTAAAATAGAATAATTACATAATTGGTTATTAATAATGAGATTAGTTTATAGGAGTAAAAACTTGGAAATTCTCATTAATCGCTAATCTATTATTAAAGAGTTTAATTAGTTAGATTAGTAAAGTCCAACTTATTATTAAGATTAATTTGATTAAGGCCTTAATAATAATTGGACCGAATAATGTGGTTTTAGTTTTAATAGTTAAAACTTGGTAATTTTCATATTTAATTATAGTCTATTTAAAATAGTTTACATAGATTAGAATTCGAATAATAAATTAGTTTTTAATAGTTAAAAATCTGGTTTATTATTTAATGTTAATAGGATATGATTCTAGTAACATAACCTAAATAACTAGATTCTTCTTAGCCGTTTAATCTACGTTTATCTAGGTGCATTAGAAAACCCTAACCATAAATAGTGAATGGTAGAGGGATATATAACATCATATCCCATAGTCTTCATCATTAGTTCAACACCATGATATTCAAGTTGGGCCTAGAGATGGCTTTGTTTCCGTCCTCCCTAAGGAGGGTCTCCATAAGAGTTAATACCATGGTTAACTTTCTAGCGGATAAGATTTCTGAATGTATTTTGTGATTGACTAACCCTAAGGTAGCAACTCTCAAGTTAAGTTCATGAGATCTGAAATGATGAGTTATACTCACAAGGATTTAAATTAAATGGTTAATTAAAATCCTGACTAAAATAAACGATGGTTAAATAATATAAGAATAAAGAGTTATTCTGGTGTATCATTTAATTGAGAATGTCTTGATCCAACATGTAAGTACTTCACCGACCCTAAGGTGGCACTTGCTTGTGGTATGTTGGATTGTCGTGGCATTTTAACATTTTTAGGGATTTTTTCTTGTTCATTAAACATGTTCATGCATCATGTTTAATTATATGCCAAATATTTTACATGTGATTTAAATGTATGAATGAATGAATTTTTTATTTATGTTTATTTCAGCAATGTCTTCTGCTTTACTTCAAATTCTTGCGATGAGAAATTAACCAGGGAAAACTTTACAAAATGGAAAAACAACATTAATGCAATCCTGGTCACCAAAGTCCTAAAATTTGTGCTTACGGAGCAATATCCTCCATAGCCTACAACCAACGTAGCACGAACTGTTCGTGAGGCCCACGAAAAATGGATTTCAGATAATGAAAAGGCCTGCATTTATTTGCTAGCTAGCATGACCGATGTGCTTGATTTGAAGTATGAAGCAATGACTACAGCATATTAAATGATGGAGTCATTGAAGGCCATGTTTGGGCAACCTTCTGAGCAAAAGCAACACAAAGTTGTTCGTTCCATAATGATTGCTCACATAAAGGAGGGAGCATCAGTTCGGGAACATATCATGGGCATGATGTCCCATTTCAATATAGCTAAAGTAAATAGTGGGGTCATAGATGAACCTAGCTAAGTGAGCATCATATTGACAACTCTTCTGAACAGCTTGATCAATTCAAAAGAAACTATGCGATGAACAAGTTGAAGTTTTTGACTTAGTTGCGTAATGAGCTCACAAATTTTAAGTCCATTACAAATGATAACAAAGGTAAGACCGATGAGGCGAATGTTGTTGAACCATCTTCTTCTGGATTTAAGAAAAGGAAGAGGTCTACTAGCAAGGCAAAGGCTAAGCCCAAGAAGAAACAAGTTCAAAGTAAAAAGAAAAGCACCACAATCGACAAAGCAAAAGGAAAGTGTTTCCATTGCTACAAGGTTGGTCATTGGAAAAAGTGTAAATACAATCACAGTTAAATTGCCTAAAGATAACCTAGAGGGAAGAGAGAATAGGTTTTTAAGACTTTTTCAATCCCTTGGAACAAACAAAAGTTTGTCCCTCTAGATAGCTTGTATCACACCTCAATAAACACATACAAGCATACATAGACTATTGATAAGCATATTCAATTTGAAAGATCAAACATAGTCTATGATTTGCATGAGGAGGAAATACAAAAATCATAAATCAACAAATACTTGTATTCATTATAAATGTCACAAATGATCAAGTATATATTATAGAAACAAAGTCAATCAAAGATCTTGTCTTACAAGGATGTAATCAATAACAATTCATACAAGATCAATTTGATCTAAGTAAACAAATATCAAAGAGATAAGGAAAGAGAAACTTGACACATGATATTTTTTACGTGATAAACCTACGAAAAGGAAATATCCATGGGTTGAATCCACAACCACCGGTAAAATGTTTTTCACTAGTCAAATAAGAGTACACCCTCAAAAGTGACCAACTCACATGTATCACTATCTATTGGATATCTCTTCTTCCTAATCCCACTAGAGAGAAACTTGCCTACTTTCTAACCGAGATAAATTGCATGCCTCTAGAAAGTAACCTTTCTCGGACTTACTAAAGTCACTTGCTTCTTACCAAGACTTCCTTGCTCGCACTTATTGAAGCCTCATGCTTCTTGCCAAGAATTCCTAATTGCTCGGACTTACTGAAGCCTCATGTTTTTTGCCAAGACTTCCCTTGCTTGACTATTCTGAGCCCCTTGCTCTTAGTCAAGACTTCTTTGCTCACAATTGAAGAATCCACCCCAATATGAGATTTCCACATTTTACAAGGCAAGTGATCTAAATGATGTAAATGATGCAAAAACAACCAACATATAACATATAATCAATATGAAATATGGAAACTAGAAGTAGATAATGAGCACACAATGTATGATGTCCTAGTTTATAATCCAAGATGTGCAATCACACAAGATAATGTATGAACATATGAAATGTATGGATTATGTACACTTCATGTAGAATTAGACTTAGTCAACAAAGATCACAACAAAAATATTCTAGGTCATAAACAAATGAAAACCGAATTCTAGTATATGTTAAATCACCAAACAGACTTAAATCCTAGATTTGATTCATGCAATTAAAGCTTGATATTAGACATGTTCATGAAGCACATATACAGCTTTAGTACAAAAACTAAAATGCTAGAGAAATGAGATTAGATCTACCAACTTCTCTAAAAATCAATTAGAGCATATATTCATCAGTTAATCAAGTGAATCTAATCAATGCTCTAAACATACAACAACTTGTGCTATTTCCAAATATGTTCAACCAAGGACATATAGCACAATTAGGAATTATTAATCATTAGAATATTTATCATCAATGCACAAATAATCCTAGATACAAAGCTAATCACAATACAACTCACAAGCATGTGAAAACATAGGTTTAGAAAAAACCTAACTCACATTCAAGATTCTAATTTAGCTTAAATTAGTTTCTAATTGAAGCCTACAAACCTAATAGCATTTGATAAAGAACATAAACATATATAGTAAGAAAGCCCAAGGTAATTGAAAAACATTTAAGCTTAAGAACACAAAGGATTTGACAATTACCTTAGAACAATAGGTGCAGTCCAAAAATGGTGTTGAACCAAATAAAAGCTTGATCAAAAGACCTCAAGGTTACTTGGGGTTTGTAGAGGACTCCAATACAAAGATTCTTCAACTTGAATCACTCAAATCGGATGAAAGATGAGAGAGATATGGTGTTCGAAAGTTGAGAAAATCTTAGAGAAAATTCTGCACTTTTTCTCTTTGAAAATGGTTGAAAACTTGAAATATGAAAGTGAGAGAGAGGGGATATTTAAAGGAGAAAGGGAAGGTAAGTGAAAAAGAGTGAGACCCGCAAGGAGGGTTGCCTTTTTGCCTTCTCGTAAAGGCGGGTGGCCACCATGGGGAGGCCGAGAGGCCTTCTTCCCGTGCTGGCTATGCGCTTCCACAAGAAGGCCTCTCTTGTTGGCCTTCTCTTCTTCACTCCTCTCCTCGCACATCCCTCGCATTCTTCGATCGTCCTTCGGCCACCGAACTGAAAATTCGATTTTTTTTTTGGATTACAAACTGTAACTCACTAATACACGAGGACGACTATGAAACTTTGACAAATGGATATGAACTCAACTCGATACACGACGATGAAGACAATGTATTGTGAGAGAACGTAAAGTTTTGTAACTTCTTAGTTTGAACTCAAAATCTAATGAGTGAGTAACGGAAACGACTGGAACTCAACAAAGAATCATATGAGAGCATAAATAAGTCCAAATCTGTAAAACACAAACAAATAAACACAAGATCACACAAGAATACAATTTCCTAGAGATAGTCTTAGTACATGCATTCCTACAATGTTTGTCAATTTGAAACTAATGCATGAGCATACTAAAACACGTGTATGAATGTGTTATACCAATTTAGCACTACGATGTAAGGACACAGATGTATACAATGTGTGTGTGTGAACTTAGGCCTTGTAAGAGGAAAGAAGTCTTATTACCTTTGTAGTTAATAACGCTTTCCTCAAACGAAGGCTTTACTTTGCTTGAATCATTGTCCATCTTCTTTGAAACTTGATAAACAATACAACTTAGAAAACTTAACAATACAAAGGAAATAACTTTTTGATGTAGAATAATGCCAACTAGACTCAAAATCCTAACAAGAAGAAGTACCTGCGGTACCTCGAGTAGCTGTCTAAGAAGAAGAAAGTGAAAGGTAAATCATATTTACTTGTCATTGAATCCTGTTTAGTGGAAGATGATTCTTCACATTGGATAGTAGATTCAGGGGCAACTAACCATGTTTGTTCTTCTTTGTAGTGAACTGATTCTTAGACGGAGCTAGAGAAGAAGGCCTTCCTAATGCTCATTGGATCAGGGGATGTTGTTTTATCTTATGCAGTGGGAGAAGTTAAACTAGCTTTTAATAATTGCTTTCTTTTATTGGACAATGTTTATTACATTCCTGGGTTTACCAGAAATTTGATTTCGGTATCCAAATTATTAGAATGATCGTATTCAGCTTCTTTTAGTAATAAATTAGTTATTATTTCTAGAAACGGATTGAATATTTGTTCTGGTTTGATTGAAAATAATTTGTATGTTTTAAGACCGTTAATTTATACATCACTGCTTAACACTGAATTGTTTAAAGTTGAAAAACCTAAAATAAAACGACGAAAGATTTCTCTAATAATAAAACGTATTTGTGGCATCTAAGACTTGACCATATCAACTTTGACATGATAGATAAACTAGTAAAAGATGGATCTTTAAGTCAGTTAGAGATCGGTTTTTTACCTGTCTGTGAGTCTTATTTAGAAGATAAAATGACCAAGAGACCTTTTTATTGGAAAAGGGCTTAAAGCTACACAACCAATGGAGTTTATACATTCAAATGTTTGCGGACCTATGAATGTTAAAGCTAGGGGTGATTATGAGTATTATGTCACCTTTAGTGATGATTACTATAGATCCGGATATGTTTACCTAATGCAACGTAAGTTGGAAACATTTGAAAAATTCAAAAAATTCTGAGCTGAAGTTGAGAACTAATTAGGTAAAACTATCAAAGCTCTACGATCAGATCGTAGAAGTGAGTATCTTGACCAAGAGTTTGAGGGCTACTTGGTTAAGCATGAGATTGTATCCCAACTCACAACTTCGGGAACACCACAATAGAATGGTGTTGCGGAGAGGAGAAACAGGACCCTTATAGAAATGGTGAAATCTATGATTAGTTTCTTATCATTACTAAACTTTTTTTTGGGGGATATGCACTACAAACAGCAACCTACATATTGAATGTAGTTCCATCCAAATCTGTTCCTAAGACTCCTCTAGAGTTATGGAATTGTCGTAAAGCTAGTTTGCGACATTTTCGCATATGGGGGTGTCTAGTAAACGTACTGAAGAACAAATGTGGAAAGTTGGAACCTCGTTCACAAATATGCATGTTTATAGGTTATTCCAAAGGGACAAGAAGAGAATGCTTCTATAATCCTCAAAAAAACAAATTGTTTGTATTGACAAACGTAACGTTTTTTGAGGAAAACTACATAAATAATCATAAGCCTCGAAGTAAGATTGTATTAAATGAATTAGAACCTGGTTCGACTAGTGATCAATCAATAAAATTTGTTGACAAAGTTGTTATTCCATCGACGTCTGATACTCAGACAATCCCTAGTCATATCACATTACCACCTTAATGTAGTGGAAGGGTTGTACGATAACCTGATCGCTATTTAGGTATTGGAGAGGCATAGGGTGTCTTATCTGATGATAGTATGGATGATTTATTATCATTTAAACATGCAATGAAAGATTTAGACAAAGAGGAATGGCTTAAAGCCATGAATCTCGAGATAGAGTCCATTTACTCCAACTCAGTCTGGGAACTTGTAGACTTACCTGATGGGATAAAACTCATATGATGTAAGTGGATCTACAAGAAGAAAAGAGGAATAGACGGGAAGGTAGAGACCTTCAAAGCAAGGCTAGTGGGAAAAGGTTACAACCAAAAAGAATGAGTCGATTTTGAAGAGACCTTTTTGTTAGTGGCTATGTTTAAGTCTATTAGGATACTCTTATCCATTGTAGCCTATTTCAACTATAAAATTTGGCAAATGGACGTCAAGACTGCATTTTTAAATGGCAATTTTGATGATAGCATCTACATGATGCAACCAGAGGGATTTGTGTCCCAAGATCAAGAGCAAAAAGTTTGCTAGTTGCAAAGGTCCATTTATGGATTGAAGCAAGCATTTAGATCTTGGAACATCAGGTTTGATACTGTTATTAAAACCTATGGTTTCGAGCAAAACGTTGATGAACCTTGTGTCTACAAACGGATCATTGACAAGAAAGTGGTTTTCCGTATCCTTTATGTAGATGATATCGTACTCATTGGGATTGATGTAGGAACATTCTCGAAAGTAAAGAGCTAGCTTGCTAACCAATTCCAAATGAAAGATTTGGGAGAGACAAGTTATGTTTTAGGGATCCTATTAATAAGAGATCCCTAGAACAAACTATTAGCACCGTCTCAAGCATCATATATCAACAAGATACTTGTGCGATTCTCGATGGAGAACTCCAAGAAAGGTAATTTACCTTTCAGGCATGGAGTTCACTTGTATAAGAAACAGTGTCTTAAGATACCTCAAGAAATTGATGATATGAGATGAGTTCCATATGCGTCAGTAGTAGGCAGTCTCATGTATGATATGTTATGCGAGACTTGACATCTGCTTCGTAGTAGGAGTAGCCAGTAGATTCATGTCTAACTCAAGATTGGATCATTCGGTTGCTATGAAGCTTATTCTCAATTATCTTCGGAGATTGAGAAACTATATATTAGCATATTCAGAACAGGATCTGATCCCGTTAGGATATATAGATTTTAACTTTCAGGCAGACAATGATTCTAGGAAATCTACGTCTGGGTCAGTGTTCACCCTTGGTGGTGAAGCCATAGTGTATAGGAGTATCAAGCAATCTTATATTGCTGATTCCACCATGTAGACTGAATATGTAGCAGCTTGTGAAGTAGCTAAAGAGGCTGTATAGCTCCATAAGTTTTTAAGTGATATGGAAGTTGTTCCATATTTGGATAAGCTGATGACACTTTATTGTAATAGTAGTGGTACTGTGGCTAATTCCAAAGAACCAAGAAGCCATAAAAGAGTGAAGCATATAGAAAGGAAGTATCATCTCATCAGGGAGATAGTGTAGAGATGAGATGTGACCATGACCAAGATCGCGTCGCAGGATAATCATGTTGATCCATTTACGAAGACCTTAACAACTAAAGTGTTTGAAGGTCGCCTAGAGGGTTTGGGATTACGAGATATATCTCACCTGCTTTAGTGCAAGTAGGAGATTGTTGGGATTTATGCCCTAAAGTTTGTAATTTGTAAATGTTATAAATCCATTAATAAAAGAAATAGTATTTTCATTCAATAAATATGACTCATATGTTTATATCATACGTGCTAAACATCCAAGATTACTAGATGTAATCTCAAACTGAGTATATGAATGTCATATACAAATGAATTCAGTTTGAGACGTGCAATCTAAAAAGTCTGTATAAAGAAAATAAAGCTGGTACTTTATTTGTGGATAATCTATAGCTACGGTCCATTATGTAATGTACGATGGTTTTATCCTAGACTACTCATATGGTGATATGAGAATGGAGGCACCTTATTGTAAGTGTCGCAATAGAAAGTTTTGTTAAGATCGATAGGTTTTAAATTTTTTATCATCTTTGGACCTTTTTGTATACACGAGCATGAGGAAAAGATTTGTTTTTATACCTTGGAAGAACACTTCTTCATTTTTTTTCGATCCTTCACCACTAAGCCTTCCGAACTATGTCCCGTGATCTTACAACTATGTGTGAATATAGGCTTGAGAGATCTGAAAGACAACCATTTGTCTTCTTACTTGAATTCGGCCAAGCTTGTGAAGAAAAACAAAATTCTTTTTTCTTTTCCTTTCACCTTGCCGAACACTCTCTCTCTCAAATAGGGTTAGGTTAGTTTATTTTTCCTGATAAGTATATCTTATATACCATGATCCTAGGGTTTAGTAAATCAAGTTAAAATAGGATTATAAATCATTTTTAATTCGGTCACCACTAAGGTTTGAATTTTTGACCTCTTTAAAGCAAATAAAAATAATCTCTTATTGTTTTATTATTTTTCACTTGTCAAGGTTCGAAACTGAAACCTCCAAATAACAATTAATAATTAATAATTATTAATATGTCAATTAAATAATCATATTATTTAATTATATTTAATTAATCAATTAAATAATCATATTATTTAATTAATTCTCAGAATATCTTTAAGTTACTTTCGTAACATAATTAATTAGACCATCCAATTCTCCGTGAGCCTTGTTACTATCAATCGTAAAGAGCTACCAAGAAGACCTAATAGACACACAGTTTTGAGTTCTAATAATACTTAGAAAAATTAATTAAATTCTTTAATTAATATTTTACAATTATTAACCTCGGAGTTATTCCACTAAAAACCCAAGATTGTACTCTCGTAACTGTAGATGTTTTACACAACCAAATTATCCGTGTCCATCGATATAGCTATTACATATAGTATAATCTTTCACAAGTAGTTCATAATTAGAGTTAGGTCATAAAGTCCGTTATACCTCTCTAATTATATCTTTTTGTTTAAGTACCATTGATTCTCTAATGAATGATTATATCTTTCATTCCTTTACGGAAGAAGGAGAGCGCTCTTAATCGTTCAAGTCCTGAATCAACCCTTAAGGGAACTACTCATCTACTTCTTGTAAGAAAGAGTGGATTCCTCTATTATGGATATATCTTCCCAGCTACAAGCCAAACCGTGATTCCAAGATACAAAGTTATTGACCGGGAATGCTACTCCGATCTCACATATGGTATGTCAAGAAACACGATAACTTGAAGGGGTCAATAAGACACTCAGGATTTAGATCACCCATATACAACTATCATTTGTCGATATATATGAATCTTTTCAACTAACGGATCTTAGTGATAGATTCATATAGATCGTGGCCCAGTCCTATATGATCACCTCATATAAGGTGCCTCCATTCTCATATCACCATATGAGTAGTTTAGGATAAGACCACCGTACATTACAGAATGGACTGCAGCTGTAGATTAACCACAAATAAAGTATCCAGCTTTATTTGCTTTCTACGGACTCTTTAGATTGCATGTCTCAAAATGAATTCCTCTGTATATGACATTGATACTTATTTTGAGATTACATCTAGCAATCTTGCATGTTTAACACATATAATATAAACGTATGAGTCATGTTAATTGAATGAAATAACTACTTCTTTTATTAATGAATTTATAACATTTACAAATTACAAGCTTTAAAGTATAAATCCCTGCACTTATATGATGTGATCATATAAGATTGGGTCATGATTTATATGAATCTATCACAAGATCCGTTAGTTGAAAAGATTCATATATATCGGCAAATGATGTCTGTATATGGGTGATCTAAATCCTGAGTGTCTTACTGACTCTTTCAAGTTAGATCGTGTTTCTTGATATACCATAAGTGAGATCGGAGTAGCATTCCCGATCAATAACTCCTTATCTTGGAATCATGATTTGGCTTGTGGCTGGGAAGGTATGCACACAATAGAGGAATCCACTCATTTTTGTGAGAATTAAAGAAGCAGTTCCCTTAAGGGTTGATTTGAGACATGAATGATTAAGATCACTTTCCTTCTTCTTCCGTAAAGGAAGAAAGGATATAATTGTTCATTATGTTAGGATTATGCTCAATAGCAAGAGTGTAATAGTGTAATTAACAATCTTTTTCATATTAATAAAGTGATTTCTGTTTTAAACAAATCTTATAGCATTTATAGTTTAATAATTGTTAAAGTAAATAATCATAAGGTCTAAAGACTATGAGAAAAGAAGAATTGTTCATACATCTGGATATGTATGTGGTAGACACAATTCTTTAGTTAGTCTTGAATATCGTTCACAACTTAAGTTAAAGGTTGGGCACCTTTATCTTGTTAAAGTTGTGGAATTCTTTTGCTAGCATTTGAGTGAGATCAAATGAGATATGATGAGTCTAAAATCATCGAAGTGTCTTCGAGCAAAAGAATCTAGTGCACTGGGTGCATTGAACAGGATCACAGTGAAATACTTTATCTATAACCGTCAGTAGATAAAAGTAATTTCATTATCAGGACAATCAGAGAGTCTATCTCAATCCTGAAATAAATGATGGACTTATGGTTGTAGGTGATATCATTTGAGCTATCAATGAGTACGATTATATCGCATAGTCTATCCTCGATAGTTTGGTGATATTCATTTGTTAATCGATAGAGGACTTCATTTATAGATATGGACATCGTGGCTCCATTTATTAAATGAGAGTATAATATCATCATATGGATGTTTTGAGGTAATTGGATATTAAATCTCAACGTTGAGTTTTCAATAGTGTCTATTGAAAACATGGCTTCTGGACAAGTCAAAATATCCAAGTTCAAAATGTGGTCATATGAGTAAATATGGTAACTTGGAGAGTTATAGGCGGTCTATGAACTCTTGGCGATTACTGATATTAATCACGAGGATACACTATCTCCAATATGATTGTCTAGGGTATGAATGAGGAAGCATCTTCCTTTTCTGTCTTTATTTAAGAGTTCAATTTTAGCTCTTTAGTGGAATGAGCTAAAATTAATGGATCGGACCTAAGTGAATCATTTGTTGATTGTGATTAGGTTATGTCTATTGGAGCTTAAATTTAGATAGCCCGCCAAGATCCCCAATCCACACGGACTTGCATGGATCACTTGTTATATTCTACCGAACCGATTTAGGGTCCATCTAGAATTGCAATTTAATGTATTAAGAATATAATTTGCACATTATTTATATAATGGGCTGCACAATTATATTTATATATTAATGGATGACATGTGGGCTTGTTTCTTTTAGTAAGAATGGGTCTAGTTCACATGTGGGCTTTTTATTTAAAGACCTATGGATTTAATGAAATAAGAAAAATAATATTTGGCCCAATGTATATATGTGGGGCGGCAACATGCTATAATGGCATTAAATATTATTTTGTTTCATTATTTAATTAAATAAGAATTAATTAATTTATTAATTAATTGTTTAATTAAAGTAACAAATCTTTTCTAAATAGGAAATATGATTCCTATTTGTATACTATTGGTAGTAGTATAATTAAATAGAAAGACTTGTTTGACAAGGAAAATAAATAATTAATTTTATTTATTTGATCAAATAGGAAGTCTTTTTATTTTAGTCAAATAAGGAATAAAAGATTTATGAGTTTGATTAGGTTTTGAAAATCTTTTCTAAATAGGAATTAGGGTGCAATTCAAACTAATGAATTTTGGTTTGGAAATTGCGGCAACCCTAATTATTTTAGGAAGAGAATTCGGCCAACCCTAAAGAAGGAAGAAGAGAAATTTCGGCCACATATATATGTACACATATAGATTTCGGCCACCACTTTAAGGACTAGGGTTTTTGGTGCAGAATTTTTCTTCTTCTTCTTCTTCTCAACTCATAGTTAGAAATCGATTATTCTACTGAAAACAAAAAGAACATAGATTATTCTTTGATTGTATTCTAGTTGCTTATTCATCAATAAGCTTGTGAATACTATATCGATCAAGGTTCACGCGAGTTTCGATCATTAGATTGAGAACTCAAAAGTGACCGGAATAATCTTAGGTTCTTTTAGATTGTTTTTGGAACTAACGAATCAAGAAAAGTTTGTTAATCCAATCACAGGTTTGCAATTCAAAGAAAGGGAGACCACGCTCCTAGGTGATCCACGTTCGTGCTAGGATTGAAGATCTTGCGGATTACCATCGACGCAAGTCAATCGGATCACGCTACAAGAGGTATTAATCTTTTATTACTTTATTATATATGTTTGATTAATCAAAAGGGTTTAAGGTTCATAAAATTGGAAAAATTTTAAAAGCTACTCAAACTATTTTTTAGTCTCGCTTCCGCTGCGGGTACAATTTTTCCCTACACATTAAAGAATCAATGATACTTAAAGGAAAAAATATAATAAGAGAGGTGTAACAAACTTTATGACTTAGCTCTAATTATGAACTACTTGTGGAGAATCATACCATATCAAATAGCTATATCGATGGACATTGATATTTTGGTTGTGTAAATATCTACAGTTACGAAAGTACAACCTCGAGTTTTTAGTAGAATAACTACAAGGTTAATAATCGTGAAATATTAATCAATGAAATATTAATTAAAGAGTTTAATTAATTTTTCTAAATATTATTGAAGCTCAAAACCATGGATCCATTAGGTCCCTTTGCTAGCCATTCACAATTATTGGTAACAAGGCTCACGGTGAATTGGATGGTCTAATTAATTATGTTACGAAAGTAATTTGAATTATTCTGGGAATTAATTAAATGATATGATTATTTAATTAAATATAATTAAATAATATTATTATTTAATTGACAAATTAATAGTTAAGAATTATTAATTGTTGATTGGAAGTTACAGGATTGAACCTTGACAAAATTGATTAATTAAATATAATTAAATAATATTATTATTTAATTGACAAATTAATAGTTAAGAATTATTAATTGTTGATTGGAGGTTACAGGATTGAACCTTGACAAAAGCAAGGGAATAAAATAATAGAGATTATTTTATTTACTTTAAAGAGGTCAAAGGTTCAAGTCCTAGTAGTAACCGAATTAAAAAGTATTTATAATCCTATTTTGACTTGGTTGACTAAACCTTAGGATCCTGGTATATATGATATACTTATCTGAAAACAAAATAACCTAACCCTAATACAGAGAGAGAGAGAGAGAGGTGTGGCAAGGAGGAAGAAAAAGAAAAAGAAAAAAACTTTCATTTTGCTCAAGCTTGGCCGAACTCAAGAAAGGGGACAAGGTGTTGTCTTCTCCATCTCTGGAACCTCCATTCAAGTACTCCCAGAATCCGTGATGTGCCTACACACAGTTGCTAGATCGCGGGTCATAGCTCGGAAGGCTTAACAGAGACAGATCAAAAAGAAATGAAGGAGTAAGCTTCAAAGGTATTAATCAAATCCCTCCTCATATTCGTGTATACTGAAAATGTCCAAGATAATTTTTAGAAAACCTATATTCTTTTCCGCTGCGTGACTTACGAGCATTAGGAATAAAAATCAATGACCAAAGGCAAAAAAACATACCACAATCATTCAATGTAAAACATTTAAAACATCTAAACCATATCATTCAATGTAAACAAAACCCTAATTTACTGAGAACAAAACCAAAACAATATATTCATCCTCATTTTTAACGTTTTTAATGTTAATCATCAAGTAATCAGTGAAAGAAAACATAAACATCATAACAACACATACCATGCAATGAATCATACGTATCACAAACAATAATTAAAAATAAAATATGATAAACCTTTCATACAAAAAATAAAAAACTTTTAAATCATAACATTCAATTTCAACCAAACCCTAAATTATTGAGAACACAACCAAAACAACATATTAATTTATTTATTTTTATGTTTTTCATGTTTAACAATCACCAAAACATCAATAACACCATCAATTTGACATGCAACAACACCAAACCAAAAACCCCAACTTTCATAACACATAATCCCTAATTCGTTAAGTCTAACAAAAACGAACACATCAAAACACAACCATGCATCCAAATTCTCCCAGAATAATCAAAAACAAGAAATAGAAGTTTGAACATACCTTTGCAACCAAAACAACCGGTTTGCTTCTCAAATCTTCTTCAACAACCCTTTATCACTACTAACACTATAACTAAACTAACCTTAAAGGAAATTCTACTACAATCAAGAAATCAAAGTCTTTAAGAGGTTATGGTGATTGTGGGGTTGGTTTTGGCACGCAATGGATTGTGAGAAGAAGACTGTCAACGAGGGTTTTGGTTATTGCTCTCTGATATTTGTTTTGGGCCCACGACAAATATATATATATAGTAGGCAAAGTAAGTGTTTGGTAGGTGGAACAATGAGATGGCATCGTCCCCTCCATTTTTTTTTTAATTAGTTATATTCTTTAATTCAAATTTTGAAATGTCTGGATTAACCTTCAAGAATCCGCCTCACAATGTCAATTACGTTAATAATACCCTTTCCATTTAATGCTCACGCCCCAAATGGATGGAAAGTGTGACATAAGGGGCACTTTTAACGTTTCTTTGTTTTTTGGGGGGAAAACGATTAATATGGCAAAACCTGCTCACGTCTTAACAATATAGCAAAGTCAGGGGGGGAAATGATACTTTCCCTATTTTGAAGTGTTGTTTTTTATAAAGGGAAGAAAACAAGTTGTCATTGTGCAATGCCATGTGCTTAACATATTTTGGGATTACAAAATTATCTATGGGATAGAGCTCCACAGGAACCCCTTCTTACTGGATTGAGATAGGTTTCAATTGGGTAGAGATGAAGTTAAAATGAGGATAAATAGCAAAAATCAAGATGGGTATAGGGTGGGAACGAGTTTTATACTCACCGCCCCACTTAAAATATACTTTTTATATTATTGTTTTGAATAATGTTAGGCTCCTCAAACATTATTCCCAATGAGGTGGCAGTAGACCTGACGCGGTTCCGATTCGGTTCCGGTTCCGACTGAACCGGCAGTTTTGAACCGGTTTTTTTTTTTTTTTTTAATTTCAAAATATTACATTTTATTTTTTTATAAATAAAATGTTAAAAAGGACATCGTAGAGTATTGAGCCGTGGCCCATAACCCTTGTCCAAGTAATTATTTTTTCCCTTCCATTCTCTTCATTTTTATATAGGTTAGACATTTCATTTACTTCTCTATTTATCCAATGTGGGATGTGAGATAAGAAGTTATATTATGCATTTTTAACAAATATTTCAATTATTTCTTTTTATTGGTGTACATTGTTATAGCAAATGAATACTCATGTTGTTTTGATTCTTGGATGTGTTTCTAATAGTCTAATAGAATATATATGTCCACCTGATGACCTGAATTCTGTATATTGCCATTTGATATTTTATCTTTTAACTTGAACTTGTGATTTTCTTATATCTGTGATTTTAGTTGACCTTTATACACAACCATTATCAATAGTTGGCAGGCATGCATGAGCAGATCCAACTATGCAAATGGTTTATTAAAAGAAATATGTTATATAAATTCTTAAAACATTTCGTGTTGACTTAAAACATTTTTTTGTAATTGATTCTTGGTTGTGATTATATGCACAGCTTCTAACATCCTCATACTATCATATATATTTATATTAATGGCATCATGTTATGAAGTCACTTCATCTGATATGTTGCTAGTTTTATGACTGAGTTGAGTTGCTCTTACAATCGGGCAAATGTTAAAAGAACTTGTAATTTTATATGTTTGTATATAAATTAACAACAAAGTAAAACAAAACAACTAGAATAGAAAAACTAAGAAAATCCCACATCCCACATCGGATAAATATGAAAAGTGGAGAGTGACCTAACTTATATAAAAATGAGGAGAATGTAAATGAAATAATATTGACTTGGACAAGGGTTATGGACCATGGTTCAATACTCTTTAGTGTCATTTATTTTTTAAACATTTTATTTTTATAAATAAAGTGTTATTTTTTTTAATAATTTATTTTTCAAAAAAAAAAAAAAAAAACCGGCTGGTTCTGAAAAATGTGAAACCGGAAAACCGGTTTCGGTTCCGGCCGGTTCCTCCGGTTCGAACCGGAACCGAGTCAGGTCTAGGTGGCAGGTGTGTGTGACTGTGAGCAATAAAAATTCACGAATTTACCCTTCTTTTTTATTTTAAATTACAAAATTCAAAAAAACATCAAAGGGTTCTTGTTTCGGCATCTATCTAATATCTATCGATCCTTCCGGATTCACTCTTCCTCTCCTCCTAAAAGGCTTACAACGAACGGTTGTTCATTATATTGTTGAGAAATTATAGAAAACAGTCCAAAAGCAGACACTGAAACTGAAACCCCCAAAAAAGGGCCCAAAATGAATGCAAAAAAATGAAAAATGGCGGAATCTCCGCTTCCACTTAATTTTCAAAATTCCCCCAAATCCCAATCCCTTATAAAATTAAAACCACTTTCACTTCATTTCTAATTCTAGGTCTAATTGTTGAATTCTTGTAACCAAAAGACATGAAAGCGTCTTTGAAATTTCGTGAAGAACAAAAGCCACTCTTTAGAGCCAAAGTTCCTTTATCAATCGTAGGTTTACCGTTTCAGTCTGGAATCGTCGCCGGCGACACCAAAGAGCTCACTCTCAATCTCTCCACCTTCTTCGAATCTGGACCCTCTATCAAGATCTCCTATCGTCCCAATGACACCTGGAATCCATTTTCTCTCGTCGTTAAGACCGGAACCGGTCCCTTCGGTTCTCCGATCTCCAGCTCCATGCACATGAGCGCCGACTTCAATTTGTTGTCCCGTGGAAACCCTACCTTCATGCTTCACTTCAAGCCTCAGTTTGGGGATTTCTCAGTCAAGAAATCTCAGTCTTCGGTTTTCGATAAGACGTCGGCGTCAAACAAGCATCAGAAAGGCGCCGTTTTGGAGGATGATTCGTTGATTGAGGTTGTAGAGGAGACGCCGATGTTGAAGAAAATCACCGTCTTGCCATCGCGAGCCGCCGGGGATTTCGCCGGTCTTCTTTCCGGCGTTGAGTTGACGGCGAGGACGGCTTTGCCGGTAAGGTCGCGCGGTGTGGTGAATTTACGGTGGGGAGTTAGGTTTCCGGCGGAGATGAAAAACTGTGAATCAACGGCTGGGATTGATTTCAAGAAAATACCGTATTTGGTGATGAACAAGATCGGGATCGAACACGTGGACAGTGCAGATCCAAAAGGAGTCACAAGCAAGAAAGCAGAAGCGAGTAGTAATGGTGACGTGGCGGAGGTTTGCTTTAACGTGAAGAGACAACTGGAGGTGTTGCAAAGTGAGAATGGGTTACTAAAAAAAGCTGTAGAGGATCTAAGACAAGAAATTATCAAGGGAAAACCGATTGGTGGTGATTTCAATTCTGGGAAATACAGAGAAATCGATAGAAATGGAATCAACAAAGCTTCGAAGAAATCAATGGAGGGAGATGTGAATGAGGAGTTGAAGAAGGCACTGAAGGGAGCTACTGGGGGAGCTTGATTGAATCTGTCGAAATGGCTGCACTTGTAGATCGGGATAACTACTTTGAGTTTCGCTTTTAAAATATTGTAGATCTATTTTTGCTGTAATATTTTTGTGGGTTTTTGTTAGTATTTTTAAATTTTGTTTTTACGTATTTTAGTTTATAGATGTAATAAAAGTGGGAAATTTCTAGTTTATATTTTTTGCTTAATCATGAATTGATTTAAAAATTTCTAGTTGAAACTTGACTCGGTGAATACCATGTCCATGTGAAAAAAAGTGTGATTCTGTATCTGTGTTTTTTTAAATTTTATTTAAAATATTTTTAAATTTGGTTAATTAAATAATATATAAATTAAAATATTAAATTCATTCAAAAAAATTAATTCCATTAATTTGTTATTCAACTTTGAATTTAAAATATCATTATAATTAATCCAAACATGTTTAACAAAAGAAAGTACAATATTTATCCGGTCCAGTCTCATAAGTCATAATATAATATAGTATTATTGAATTTTCATAAACATATTAAATTGTGGTGTATTGTGTATATATATTGAAGAGCCCGAAAATCTCCAGTTGAATTTTTTGTAAGTCAGTGGGTATTGACAATGGTAGAGCGAAAAATAGTAGGTCGTGCACTACGAGATCCTGTAAAAAATAAGAAGGTAGAACGGAGCGAGAGGGGGTGTCCCGTTGGAGACTCTCCGATGATTGAGTTAGACAATTTATCAATAAATAAAATAATTTTAAATCAACAATAAAAATGAATAAAATCTAAATCAAACCGAATCTAAAGCTGTCGAATCCTGGGTGGTGTTGTTCATATAGCCTTAGGTTCGCTTGGGCTGAGCGTATAATTAGGACGTAGAACCCTCAATTTGAGCGTTGTCATTAGACTTGTAGAATATGGGTTGGTAGACGGATGATTTGTAGTGGATGTAAATATGGGTCTTCGTGAAATGTAGAGCAGACCATTTGATCTTTGCATGAGTTTGGAATAGAAAATTGTGAGAGTGGGTTTGATTGGTCCCACCATTTTTTATTTTTGTCATTTTGTGTGTGGGAATTGGTGGAGAGAAAACATAACCCCTTTTCAATGGAGAGGGAGCCTCCTATTTATAGCTAATGAGTGAAGACTCAGATCACATAATCCCATCAATCTTGATTTGAGATCATGGACCGAGATACTTGATTTGTTGAGATTTGGACTTGAACTAATCAGTTGAATGACTTGGTCTTTACTGACTTGGTCAAGGTTTGCACTTGCTCTTGGGCCTACGATTGGGCCTGATTCATATAAAGTATTTGAGCTTGTCAGAAGTCTAGATCAAATAAAAGTCTGCTTACTATTTGAGTTGTGCTATTTTTGGCTACCACAGTTAGCCCCCCACTCTCTGAGTTGAAGTCTTCAAGTTAGAGAGTGGACTGTGTCGATCGAACTCTTGTGTTGAAACAGTCGTTGGTAAAGTAGAATCGAAAAATCATGGGTTGGCTTATTTTAAACAGCCCCATTCTTTGTAGAGCTCGATGAATAGTGAAGTTTGTAGAACGCTCGATGTAGAGCGAAATTTGTAAAATGCTCATTATAGAACGACATTTGTAGAACGCTCGATGTAGAGCGACATTTATGGAACGCTCGTGGTAGAGCGAGGTTTGTAGAACGCTCATGGTAGAGCGACATTTGTAGAATGATCGTGGTAAAGCGACATTTGTAGAATGATCGTGGTAGAGCGACATTTGTAGAACGCTCGTTGTAAAACGACATTTGTACATCCTTATAATGCAAGTAAGCAAGTAAACAATGCTTTTATTGAAACGACAAAAGTAAGAAACATAGAGTGAAATGTGTGTGTGGGGATAGATAGATAGATAGAAGTGTTAGCTGCCATGCAATGTCGTGATAATATAAATAAAAAGTAAAAGATAGGAGAAGATATATAAGTGTAGAGTGCAGGATATACCTTATAATTCCAATTTGGAGGTAGTATGCTAACTCTGCAAGTAGTGATATATTCATAGCTTTAGTTTTTTCGTTCACTTTTTGTTACAATTCGTCGTTCGACTTGGAGTTGTTGAGTGTGCCCAAAACTTGGCCTGATTTGGAGCAAGCAATATAGCACGACGGAGAGGGTTCAACATTCGACATGTAGCTCGACGGAGGTAGTTCGACAATCGACATGTAGCTAGAAGGAGGTAGTTCGACAGTTGATATGTAGCTCAACGGAGGTAGTTCGACAGTCGACATGTAACTCGACGGAGGTAGTTCGACAGTCGACATGTAGCTCGACGAAGGTATTTGGACAGTCTACATGTAGCTCAACGGAGGAATTTGGACAGTCGACATGTAGCTCAACGGAGGTAGCTCGACAGTCGACATGTACCTCGACGGAGGTAGTTCGACAGTCGACATGTACCTCGACGGAGGTAGTTCGACAGTCGACATGTAGCTCAACGGAGGAATTTGGATAGTCGACATGTACCTCGACGGAGGTAGTTCGACAGTCGACATGTAGCTCGACGAAGGTAGTTCGACAGTCTACATGTAGCTCAACAGAGGAATTTGGACAGTCAACATGTAGCTCGACGGAGAGCGATATTTGTATGAATTTCGGCTCGACTTGGAGCACGAAATGTAGCTCGACGGAGAGCAATAATTTTATGAATTTTGGCTCGACTTGGAGCACGAAATGTAGCTCGTTGGAGAGCAATAATTTTATGAATTTTGGCCGACTTGGAGCACGAAATGTAGCTCGACGGAGAGCGATATTTGTATGAATTTCGGCTCAACTTGGAGCACAAAATGTAGCTCGATAGAAAGCATTATTTATATGAATTTCGGCTCGACTTGGAGCACGAAATGTTGCTCGACGGAGAGCAATATTTATATGAATTTCCGCTCGACTTGAAGCACGAAATGTAGCTCGACGGAGAGCATTATTTATATGAATTTTGGCTCGACTTGGAGCACGAAATGTAGCTCGACGGAGAGCAATAATTTTATGAATTTCGGCTCGACTTGGAGCACGAAATGTAGCTCGATGGAGAGCATTATTTATATGAATTTCGGCTCGACTTGGAGCACAAAATGTAGCTCGACGGAGAGCATATTTATATGAATTTCGGCTCGACTTGGAGCACGAAATGTTGCTCGACGGAGAGCAATATTTATATGAATTTCGGTTCGACTTGGAGCACGAAATGTAGCTCGACGGAGAGCATTATTAGTATGAATTTCGGCTCGACATGGAGTACGAAATGTAGCTTGACGGAGAGCATTATTAGTATGAATTTCGGCTCGACTTGGAGCACGAAATGTAGCTCGACGGAGAACAATATTTATATGAATTTCGGCTCAACTTGGAGCACGAAATGTAGCTCGACGGAGAGCATTATTTATATGAATTTTGGCTCAACTTGGAGCACAATATGTAGCCCGACGGAGAGCAATTTATATGAATTTCGGCTCGACTTGGAGCACGAAATGTAGCTCGACGGAGAGCAATATTTATATGAATTTCGGCTCGACTTAGAGCACGAAATGTAGCTCGACGGAGAGCCATATTTGTATGAATTTCGGCTCGACTTGGAGCACGAAATGTAGCTCGACGGAGAGCAATATTTGTATGAATTTCGGCTCGACTTGGAGCACGAAATGTAGCTCGACGGAGAGCAATATTTATATGAATTTCGGCTCGACTTGGAACACGAAATGTAGCTCGACGGAGAGCCATATTTGTATGAATTTCGGCTCGACTTGGAGCACGAAATGTAGCTCGACGGAGAGCAATATTAGTATGAATTTCGGCTCGACTTGGAGCACGAAATGTAGCTCGACGGAGAGAATTATTAGTATGAATTTCGGCTCAACTTGGAGCACGAAATGTAGCTCGACGGAGAGCAATATTTGTAGAACGCTCAATGTAGAACGACATTTATAGAACGCTCGATGTAGAGCGACATTTGTAGAACGCTCATTGTAGAGCGGATTTTTTTTTTTTAGGTTCCGTATTGCGCTTTGTGTAGCTCGTTGTAAAGCGTTTTTTTTTTATGCTAAATGAAATTAAATACTTAGCTTTACTATTTGAAACATCAAACAAAGAACATAATTTTGATAATGCAGAAACAGATTTTTGTTGGAGAAGAAAACTAAAATTGGAAATAGACATCTTTACCTTTTCCGAAGGGATTACAGGAATTGAAACATCACAGCCGGTGCGGTGTATTTTGCATTACATAATTGCCAAGGCCCCACGGTGGGCGCCAAACTGAAGAGCCCGAAAATCTCCAGTTGAATTTTTCGTAAGTCAGTGGGTATTGACAATGGTAGAGCGAAAAATAGTAGGTCGTGCACTATGAGATCCTGTAAAAAATAAGAAGGTAGAACGGAGCGAGAGGGGGTGTCCCGTTGGAGACTCTCCGATGATTAAGTTAGACAATTTATCAATAAATAAAATAATTTTAAATCAACAATAAAAATGAATAAAATCTAAATCAAACCGAATCTAAAGCTGTCGAATCCTGGGTGGTGTTGTTCATATAGCCTTAAGTTCGCTTGGGCTGAACGTATAATTAGGACGTAGAACCCTCAATTTGAGCGTTGTCATTAGACTTGTAGAATATGGGTTGGTAGACGGATGATTTGTAGTGGATGTAAATATGGGTCTTCGTGAAATGTATAGCAGACCATTTGATCTTTGCATGAGTTTGGAATAGAAAATTGTGAGAGTGGGTTTGATTGGTCCCACCATTTTTTATTTTTGTCATTTTGTGTGTGGGAATTGGTGGAGAGAAAACATAACCCCTTTTCAATGGAGAGGGAGCCTCCTATTTATAGCTAATGAGTGAAGACTCAGATCACATAATCCCATCAATCTTGATTTGAGATCATGGACCGAGATACTTGATTTGTTGAGATTTGGACTTGAACTAATCAGTTGAATGACTTGGTCTTTACTGACTTGGTCAAGGTTTGCACTTGCTCTTGGGCCTACGATTGAGCCTGATTCATATAAAGTATTTGAGCTTGTCAGAAGTCTAGATCAAATAAAAGTCTGTTTACTATTTGAGTTGTGCTATTTTTGGCTACCACATATATCATGTTTTTAATGGGTGTAAATATCGTCGGTCATTTGAAATTTTTTTTTGGCCCTATATGAGTTTTTTAGATCCCCTCAAACCCAATCGATTGGTCGGATCCAATGATTCCTATTGGATTTGCATACAAGGATACACCCCTGCTGCAATCCATGATCCCAGAAAAGCCCAAGATCCATTCCCTATCTCTCTCTCTCTCTCTCTCTCTCTCTCTCTCTCTCTCTCTCTGTGATTCTCTAAAACCCTAATCAGCGCCGTCCTCTCTCCCTCTTGGCTGTTGCCGACGCCGGCCACTCTCAAACCCACCGGCCACCGCAGTAACGTCATATTTTGTTGTTGTTGCAAACATCCGTCTCTCTCACTCTCACTCTGCTTTCTCTCTGGTTCAAACAGCCACCCATTTGTTAGGAAAAAATGAAGTCGGTTGTGGGAATGGTAGTTTCGAACAAGATGCAAAAGTCAGTAGTGGTGGCTGTGGACCGACTCTTCCACCACAAGCAATACAATCGCTATGTCAAGCGCACCTCTAAGTTCATGGCCCATGACGAGAACAACCAGTGCAACATTGGTGACAGAGTCAGTTCCTCTCTCTCTCTCTCTCTCTCTCTCTCTCCCTCGCGCATAAACATACATTATAATTTATAGCTACTATTGTACTTGCTCTTTGATATGCATTCGCTTCTAAAGATGTTGAATTAATTATTTGCTTTGTTTCCGGAATTGTGGTTATTATTTTTATTACAACTAATTGATGCTGATGATAATTTACTAATGCTTCAGTTGATTGTGTACTGAATATTATTATAAGTGTAAATCAAACAGTTTCTATGTCCAATAAAAACGAGTATCTCAATATCTAGCCTTGTGTGATTTACGTTCACTTGCAATGCCAATCTTCTCTAGATTTCATCTATGATTACTGTTGATACGGGTTTACTGTTTGGGACTGGTTTCAGGTTAGGTTGGATCCTTCTAGACCATTGAGTAAGCGTAAAAATTGGGTTGTTGCTGAAATTCTGAAGAAAGCAAGAATCTACGTACCGCCATCAGTGGATAATGCTGCTGCTTCAAGTACCAAGACTAAAACACTGGCATCATAAACCTAAGGTTTGACTAGAATGCAAGCATTTCTTTTCTAAGTGTTCCTTAAGTTGGAGACTATAAGTTAGATCCATAATTAGAAGATAATTTGCATATATGTAAATCTATAGCCAGTAAGGTGAATGGAAGTTTGAATCACTTAAAGTTTTAAATTGCCATTTTTATTGTGTTTAAACTTTGGTGTAGTTATTTCTACCAACATTTGACAAGTATTAGACAAATTTGGAGGTCACATATCCTTATCCTGGCTATTGTAAAGTATACATTTGCAACTTATGTATCAATATAGAATGACCTATTTTGATTATTAAATTAGGCGGACCGATAATGTTTTGATAGAAGTGTAGAACATTTAATTGAAATAATATATTGTTATGTTTCCTTGTCCACGATGGTTGAGATAAGGTCTTAATACACGTTATTTTTATTCAATTGGGTTAAATATATTATCTCTCTTCCATAATAAAATTTGAACTTTATATTTTCATTGTTCCCTTGCCTTTCTTCTCTCTTGAGTCTCGTCTGTCCATTATCAACTCTCAACTCTTTGTTGGCACAAATGAAACAAAAACTTAATGTTAATAAATCACCAATGCCATTGAAAATTGCAATTATGATATTATTTTAGAGAGGACGGGTACTCAATTATAAGGCAATGTTGATTGAGAGGAGATGGCATATGATCATGAGAGAAAACTGACAGGAGAAAAGTTAAAATATAAAGTTAAGTTTACAAGAAACAAAGAACAGATGTGAATCATGTGATATTGTGATAGGAGAAAAGAGAGGAAAGAAAGTATTTAATATAATTGAATATATATAATGTGTATAAAAGCCATTATCTCTCAAACTAAGAGCTTAATTCAACCATTCAAAACTTTTTCATCTAAGGGTAAAAAGCTTATGTATAAATTTTTGTGACAATGGACACAAGCTCCTTTGGGCAGTAGATAATAGTAAAGTTTGCAGTCCCAAGCTTTTGGGAAAAGAGGAAGGTGCTTGTAAAGAGTCTTTCTTTTGTACATTAGAACATCAAATTCCAGAATTTTAGAAGGTAATGCACAATAAGAATCCTTCTCTGTTGATCTGTTCCGTTCTTAAATTGTCCAATAGTAGCTTCTTATGTGTTGACATGTATGCTTCAAATTTCTGGTAACATTTTCCCACTGCTTCCATGTTATCCTTTGACCTCTTGGTTCCTGCTTGAAACTGTTGTCATGTAGCCTATGGTTTGTGGATGGGGCATCAGAGTTTGACATTGTTGCACTTTTTAGTTTTTCCACTCATGGTTGCTCTAGGTGTGAGTATTTTTGTGAACGTTGATTTACATCTGTCTTGTGCTACTTTCTAAAGGCCATGTGTAATTGACTGCAACGATTAAGAGTCCTTTGGTTTTGGTTGAAATCTTTTACGATAGGCATTTGGAAAGCATGGTGATATATCTTGTCTTTGGAATGATTTATTGGTCATCCCCAAAGCTGTTGTGAGCAAAAACATAGTAGGCACATTTTTCTTTTGGATAAACTTTGACATGGAATATATTACTGGCTTTCTAATTTCTGTTCTGAACTTAGACAAATTCTTGGTATGAATTGAATGCTGTATAGAAGGGTAGGGATTTTGGTTAGTGAATTGTGATGTCCATGCTAGATGATGGGGTTAAAATTCAGTATCCATCTCCATCTTAATGCTTAACGTATGTGGCATGATCGGATTGCGGTCTAGGTATCTTGAGCTAACCATTATTTTTCTCTTTAGTTTCTTTTCCCCGTTGCCATTGCAATCACATGTAATTTAATTTCAAGCTAGAACTCTGTTACTGCTGTAATTTACCTGGTTCAATTTCTAGGCCTGTAATAATCAGAATTGCTAGATATTGGAACTCTGCTGAAGTATCCAGCTTCAGTGGATGTTGTCCTGATGTTTGCTTTGATTGTTTTTAATAATAGGTGAAGCTTTACTCTCTGGACTTACAAACTGAAGAGACGAGGATCTCGATGATGGCAGTTTTCAAGATTTGTTAGTAGAGATATTACATGAAGGGCTGATGCTTGAAAATTAAGACTTGCGTTTCTGTTTGTTATCGGTGTTTGTTAACGTTTGGAGATATGAACTTTTCAGATGTTGGTGTCTAATGAAATGGAAATAAGTTGTTAAATGTGTGCCGATTACTGCCGAATCTCTTGCTAGTTATGTGGGAAATATCTTTTGATGTATCATTGTTTCATTGGTAAGAAACCTCTCCTTCGTCTCTAACAGGAGGCCACACCTTTAGTATGCAGAAATTTTTCTTTTCATTTTGTTAATAAATTATTATTGTAATTTATTTAATTATGAAAGGGTATTCTTGGAAGGAGTGTGTTAAAAGCCATAAAACTTGTTTTCATTTCAGGTGTACTCTCTCTCTCTCTCTCTCTCTATATATATATACGCATATATATATATATATATTAATTATTTAATTCATATCATATGTACATTTTGAATGAAAATTGCATCGTATAGTTTCATCGCCTTCATTAGAACCGAGTCATAGGGACGGGGGCACCTTTTGTTTTGCTCAAGAAGCATTTATTGTTTAAAAGGAGTTATTTTTAACTAAAAATATAGATGGTCTCTTGAATGGTAGCTTCATACTAAATTGTTAGATATACGGTCATCTATCCATTTGTAGCAATCTTGTCTGTGCTGCAAATGGATAACGTGGTCAAGCTCTATCTTCAAGTTTCATTTGAAGAGGATGGGAAGTAATCTTGTCTGTCTTCTCCATCCCCCATGAAGAGATGATCGTATTCATCGATCAGGCATTTTTACTTATTTGACGAAAGGGAATGAACTTTGTTTCTCTTTATTTGAATCTAAATGTCTAACTTGTGTAGTTTAGAACAATAGGCTTAACGATTTGGGGGGTGGAGCTACTATTTAAGAGACTGTCTATGTGGTTGGTTAAAAATAACTCTTTTTAAATAATAAAACCTTCTCGAGCAAAACAAAAATTACCCCTATCACTATAAGTCTAGTTCTGGTGAAAGCGATGGTGAAAGTATACGGTTCTTATGATATGAATTAAATAAAAGTCAAGTTTTTCAACTTATTTCTTCAGATATTTTTGTATACTTTATAAGATTTCAGACAACTTCAAAAACAAACCGTCCTAATTATACTTTTTATACCATTTAAGACCTTAGATACGAAAAACAAAAAAAACTTCTGGTTTTGGGAAGAGAAAGTGCTAATTCTCAGCTTCTGTTTTAGGAAGAGGGAGATGTCGAAGTGGTCTGATTGTTCCACATGTATTTATTTATTGTCTTTTCAATTTATGGTACTAGGGAGTACTACATTGAGATATTACAGTGCTTCAACTACGTTGCCGTGTAAAGAGAGTGGTACACATTGAACGGCTGAACCCAGTGAGTGTACTACTAGACCTAAATGTATGTTCTTTAGAGCATCCCCAATAGGTCGGATTTTACTACCTTCTTGACTATATTTAAAGAGAATCAATCGGAAAGTGTTTCAATAGGCTCTCTATCCCACTCCTTATTTTTAATTCCGGTCAAAGGCTCCTCAAATTTAAAGAGGGAAGACATCCTCTTTATTTTTTATTTCTCTCCTCAAATGAAATGTGTGGTCAATATGAGTTACATTCATATCCAATTATCCAAATTCATCTTCCTTATTTTTTTATTTAACCCAAATTTTTTTAATTAAACCTAAATAATTATCCTTTTTACCTATAATTTTACTTTCTCCAACGGCTAGTCCCTGTTTAAATTCATTTTTTTTTTTAAAACCCAAATTGCAATAGCTATTTTATGATTTGATCTCCTCATGCTTCTATATTGATTGATTTTTTTTTTTTTTTCAACAATGTGTTAGGATTGTATTTAATATTGAGTTTGCAGTATTTGATTGTGCATCATATAGTAGTTTGAAATTCAATCAATCATCGAAAAATTTATATGAGATTTTTATTTATATTAATCACGTTAATAAAATTTTGATATTATACAAATAATTAATTTTTTTGTAATTTTAATTATCAAGATCAATTATTCAGTTGTTATATATATATATATATATTTGTGCTAATTTCAATACATTATAAAAGTTAAATCCATTAAAAAATCTATATGGTAAAGCAATACTTGTCACGAGCCTTTATATTTATAAATTTCATTTTAATTATTTTAACGGAATCTTTAAAATTCTGGATTGAATATCCTATATCTTACTTTTTATAAATCTAAATTATAAACCTGTTTACTTTTAAAATCTACAATCCTAAGTTGAATACACACTCCTGATAATATTTGAGAGGTTTTGATTTCCCGTCAATTCTATATCTGGCTCCATTAAAATTTCAAAATGTTCTATGAAGGGTACGGATATTGACACCCATAAATATGATAAGCGCACTCAAATTTATAAGTACCATGTTTAAAATTTAAAATTAAAACATTACTATAAAGACTATCTTAATGCCAATAGTGCCTTTATTGAAATGAATGTTTTCATTTTAATATAATTTATTTATAAACCCTCATAAGTTATTAGAGTACTTAATTTTATAAATAATAAATTTTTAAGTTCTTTAGAATCGAAAACAGAGTCTCGAGAATTCTCGAAATTCTTAAATTTCAAGAATCTCTACTTTAGGCCAAAAAGAAGAGAGTTGATGTAATTGTGAACAAGGAAAACAAAGACTTACGAGCAAAGATGATTTACTCCTCTCACCCATAGCAGCAACACTAATCCAAGAAAACCAGCAATGCTTTCTCTATGTAGGAGCCAAACGCCATTAATATTGTTATATAAACTTAAATGCAATGCTATGCTAAAATATCCAATACCCTGAAAGTCTGAAACCAGCTCATAGAGAGTGACAACAAACCTAGATCACAAACCCACCAAATAAAAACTGCTAAACCCTTCAATGATTTGAAAAACCGAAATTGGGAAATATGATTAGGTAGAGAGTGATAAATGGGAAACCATTTAATTAGGGTTTAATTTTTATTTTTAATAAAATGATATAATTAAAGATATGAATGTAATTAATAAGTGTAAATAGTATTTTATTTATTTTTAATTAAATTAATTTATTCTTATTAATAAATTTTTATTAAAATATTTTTATAATTAAATTTTTTTAATAAAACATAAGTGGAGTTATCGTATTTATAGGTGTTAATATTAACACCCTTCTATGAATTTGTTCGGCTTGATTTGGACTCTCGGATCCACGAATGCAAAAGAATATCTGAGGCAGGCATGGTCCTGCTTTCTATTCTCCAAAAAGTCTAATCAAAGTCGAATAGAGACATGTCTAATCGATTAAAGATGATGCCAACTGTGACGTACTCGTGAAAGTGTGAAACTCAACTGAATACTCATGATAACAAACATTGCCACGTAGACTCACCTAATCCAAACAAAACAACACCAAACATCAGGGACAATGTCGTCAATTAACTTTGAAAAGTTAAACGGGGTAATATGGTAATTCTGCCGATAAACTCGCATCACGTCTTCGAGATCGGTGCCATGTTTGATGTTTTACCAAATTGCAAGCCAAAAACGTGAAATAGGAAAAATGAAATGATAATAATAATAATAATAATAACAAAACCCTAGACCTAGTTTAAGAGAAAATTAATCAATTGCAGACGTGAAGATTTAACATGAACAGCGACTGTCATCTTCATTTTCATGGATAAAACGACCACCAACTTTCCCGAGAAACAAACATGGGGGACGTGCGAGGAGCTTCTCTTAGCATGTGCCGTGCACCGTTACGGCACTGATAACTGGAGCTCCGTCGCCGCCCAAGTCCAGAAGCGAAGCTCCTCCACGCTTAAGTTCCTCACGCCCCATTCCTGTAGAGATAAGTACCACGACCTCAACCGCCGTTTCGCTCACTACGACGCCGTTTCCGTAACTGATAATCCTTATATTCCCTGGCTTGACGAGTTGAAGAAACTTCGAGTCGCCGAACTCAAAAGCGAAGTTGAACGTTATGATCTCTCTATCGTGTAAATATATTTAGTCATATGAACGTTTTTGTTTTAAGATTTTAAGTTTTTTTTTTCTGTGAACAATTTTTGAGTTGAGTCACGTTTTTTTTTTTCCTTAGATCTTTGCAATTGAAGGTGAAGAAATTAACAGAAGACAGAGAGAAGAGTTTGACTGAAAAAGAAACTCAATATTTGAATCCTGAGAAAACTGTAGAGCAAGTTGATAAAAATAATGAAACGAAAAATTCCGGTGAAGAATCCGACCAGGAAAACCGGTCAGTGAACGAGTCCAATTCTACAGATCCGAAAGCCGAGGATACCGAGAAAGGACCCGAACCGCAAGAACCGGCTGCACCTGAGACTGAAAATGCCGGAGAGGATATTAAAACAGCGAAGGAAGATTCGTGTAACGGGAGCTGTGGTAGCGCGGCAAAGGAATCGGCGAGGAACTCGGATCGAGTTGACTCGGCCGAGTTGCGCGAATCGGTGGCTGAGTCAAGAGACGGTGGAGAGGAGAGGAATTGTAAAGAGAGAGAAAGCAGTGATGTGCAGAGCTCCGCGAGCTTATCGAGGAAGGAGGAGAAAGGCGACGAACCGAACGAACCGGAGATTGAGGAGAACCAATCACTCACAATCAAGTGTGTGTCAGTTGAATCTCAGCCGTTGGTCGAGTGCCTCGAGATCATACGGTCTCATAAACTTGGCTCCATTTTCGAACGTCGGCTTCATATCCAGGTAAATACATTTTTTTTTTTTAATTTTTAAATTTATGTTTAATTTTGTTTTAAATTTAAAAAAGAAAGTTTGTCTTTGATGATCGTGCTCTTGCGGTGAAAAATCACCATTGTTCAATGAGGCAATGACATGTCAGCGTTCTCTTTGTTGTTTACGGTCAAACACTCTATAAGCGTTTAGCTTTATCACGCGTTTTTGGTGGATGATAAAAAAAAAATTGGGTGCAGCGGGGTGCAAATTCGTCTCCCAATGTGATCTTGCCACGCGGTGAATTTCTAACGTGGTTAGATCAAAACCCTACATTTTTTTTTCATGAGTGGTGAATTTCTCCAAAATGGAATGTTTATGGAATATTCTATCTCACTCCGGTCATTTTTCTATTTTACAATCTTTAAATAATAAAATATTTTTTAAACATTCTTTAATAATTTACTCAATTGATTCATACTTATAAGTTTCTAATTTTTTTTTATAATTCGTCTCATCTAGCTATTTTTATATCTAATAATTTTGATCTAATTTTTTTAATATTTAATTTTTGATGTACTTGTTTTTATTGTTTTCCTTTTAGATGTAATATTTTTATTTGAATATGTTAATGTTATTATGTTTTACCGAATTATTTAGGGCTCTTTGGTAATTTTCCTTTTCTTTTGCAATAATTTATTTTTTCCTATCATAATTACATATATAATTAATGCTTCGAAAGATGAGTTTTGAATTAAAATATTTTCATCCTTTAATAAAAGGATGTAATAAATAAAATAAATTAAAAATAATTAAAATATAGTCAATAAAATATTTCTAATGGTATATTTTTTTATACCAATTAGATTTATAAATAAAAAGTTATAATAAATTAATTGACTTTTTTTTAAATTTTTTTTTTTTTTTTTTAAAGAGATACGTTGGAATTCAAATATAAGGGTAAAATGAGAATATATAAAAGTTGAATAGTAATGGAGATTGGAGAAGAAAAGCTCCAAAGCCTTTTCGGTCTTCATTTTGTCTAAATGGAGACTTGTTTGCCTCCCATCGGTCTCCTTGTTAACTAGTCAAAATGGAGATTAGTTTGTTTCCGATTGGTCTCCAAAACACGAAGATTGAGAGGCTTTATTTTGGAGATCAATTTTTGATCTCCAAATCTGAAGATTTTCTGCACCAATCTCTATTACTGTAACTTTTTATATACTTCCATTTTACCCCTATGTTCATAATTCACACAAATTGAATTCCTCACATATACATTTTAAAATTTGTAACTAAACTCAATTGATTTATTATAACTTTTTATTCAAAAATCTAATTACTATAATAATTATACTATAAAAATATTTTGCTGAGATCTTTCAATCGAGTATAAAATTGACTATATTTTAATTTTTTTTATTACATTATTTTATTAATTTAATTCAAAACTCGTGTTTTCAAAGCATCAATATATATATGTAATTAATATTTAATATAATAATTAACTCTAAATAATTTAGTAAAACAAAGCCATAACATTAACATATTCAAATTAAAATATTTCAACTAAAAGAAAAACAAGTACTTCGAAAATTAAATGTAAAGAAAATTAGATCAAAATCAGTAGCTATAAAAATAGTTAGGTATGACAAATTATGAGAAAAAAATAATAGAAACTTTTAGGTATGAATCAATTAAGTGAGTAAATTATTACAATTAAGAGAAACAATTTTATTAAAGAATGTATGAAAAATAATATAAGTTAAATAATAATATTTATTATTTTATTATTTGAAGATTGTAAAATGGAGAATGGTTGGAGTATTAAATTTATGAAGATGGAATATTCTCCAAAATGGAGAAAATTATAGATATTAGTTAGCGATGGCCTTATGTGGGTTGGTGTCGGTGGTTTACTAATGAGCCAATCTCATCTTGATATAATTTTTTGAACTTAATTTTCATAATCCAACAATTATGTGTACTAGTGAAATGTTTTCAATAAATTTTCATTTATAAGTTTCTTTCTTTTTGTTGATGAATCTTTGAATTTTATTAAGTAACCAACCATTTATAAATTAAAAGAAACAGAAATGGTCAATAAATGTATTTCTAATTCCCATAAAATTCATGTATCATGTGTCTTAGAATGCATAATTCTGATTGGATAACTAATATTATCAAATGATTTATAGAAAAAGGTATTAACCATTTGATTGTAGAGTACATGTCAATGATTGAAAAAGTGAATAAAAACTCAGTATTTGTTATTTCTAGACTGGAAATAGTGTATATGTATCGGAGAATAAATGAGTATTTTTTTAAAATTTTGGATCCTTAACATATTAGGACACTTGGCTATTAAACATAAAATGTTAATTTATGTATTGTAGGATGAAGTTGGTTTCTTAACAAACATCTTTGTTTCAGTTGAATAAAAAAATGACCCACCAAGGAAAAACAAGAAAAAGGAATACATACACTTAAATATACTAGTCTCTTTTCCATTGATTAAATGGAAAGTTGAGTTTTCTGGCTAACATATTTTCATTATTATTGCTTGATTCTCTTATTTAATAACCGAAGTACCAAACCGATTAGGATATAATTTTAAGACCATTCATTTGTGGAAGATGCTACTTTGTTATTGAACTAGAGATTTCTCAGGGAGATCTCGAGAAATGGTATGGGATTACATATCAAGAAATTGTATATGCTACTTTGTAATTTGTCTGTGTAGTTTAATTTGGTAACTGAAGGAGTCTTACAAACAAGCTACACTATGTCTCACTATGGTATATACCACCTTGCTATGCTTAGGTTTAAGCTTTCTTGCTGTTCGTGTACTCAAATTACTGTTATTTGTCTTTAAATTTGTTAATTTATAGTTTTATGATACTGTAGGAAACACCTGATTATCAAAACATAATTCGCCAACATTTAGACATTGAAACAGTAAGAATGAGAGTGGAAGAAAGTTGGTACTCAGGCTGCAACAGTAGTTTTTTTCGTGATTTGCTGCTTGTCTTCAACAATGCCATGGTTTTTTTTGGGAAGAATTCCTCAGAATATTTGGCTGCCATAGAGCTCCGACAAGTTGTTTTGAAGGAAATGGCTCTCAAGACTTCTAACTCAAACCAGTTGCCGAAAGAAAAATCCTCGGTGTCTTCAGCATCACAGAATGTGAAATTAGATATCGAATCATCAGATTCTTTGCTTTTAAAACCAAATATTTCACTCCCTTTAACTGCTTGTCGGAAACGTAGCTCAATCTCTGCAAGAGGATATGCATCATCTTCAGGAGCAGATAAGAAAAGAGAACTAACAGCCTCTTTGATTGATAAGAAACCAGTTCTAGATTGGAAGAAGCATGATAAATCTTCTGTTAAAACTGATCATGAACATGTCACAATGAAGAGAACAAGGGAAAGATCTGCATCAGGTACCAGAAGTTCAAGTAAAAATGCGAAAAGTAGAACCAACCCAAAAACAAAGAAGAATGAAGATGCTAATACAAAGGTTGATCATTCAAGCGAATTAGGGTCTACAGACAATGAAAATTCAGAGGCTAATGCAGAGAAAGACAGGAAAAACAACACCAATGTTAATGCCAAGAAGCAAAGTGCAGCAAATTTCTTGAGTAGAATTACTCGGAGTTCTCCATCGAAAAATGCATCATTGCTAGAGACATTAAAGAATCCTGTGACTAGTTCTGATAATGGTAGAAAAGGAGCTGGGCAGAAGAAAAATAGCAATGGTAAAAGTGATTCCCGGAAAGATCAAAATTTGAGGACACGTGATCGTGGGAAACTAGCAAAAGAGAAGGAAAGTCCGACAAAGAGGACTAAAGGGCGGCCATCAAGGAAGGCTGCAGCACCACTTCCTCCAGTGTCGGCAGCTCGTGGCAAGCGGAGCAGGGAAGGCAGTGAAATGGAGGCAACTGCTTCAGTACGTGCAAGGAAACGTTCGAGGAATAGGTGATTTTAGTTTTTGATAATCTTTTGTCACTGTAAGAGGCCATCCTGTATTTTAAAGTTAATGCTAACCGGTTAATCTTGTTTATTATTATTATTATTATTATTATTAACTAGCAGCTTGTAATGATGTGTTAGGTAAATCAGTATGGCCTGTTATTTCATTCAAGAATCTGTTTGAAGGTTTTAGATCATATTGGCATTGATTCAAAAACCTCATTTTTTGTGAAGGAATTATGTAATGATCCTTGAGTGATATAACTTTTGCTAGACCATTGAATTTTATAATGATCCTAGTTTGATGAGCTGTTTTCTTTTGAGGGTTTGTCATTTGTCACCAGTCGGTTTTGATGGACCTGATGAAATGCAGTATATGAGGTCGAAGGTTGGATAGTTACTCCCACAATAGGAAAAGTTCTCTCTATATTTGAATTCTTATGTTTAATAAGTCAAGATTCGAACCTTTTTACGAAGGTAAAGTTTTACTGTGCATTAATGCATACATGCACCATCCATTAAATTTGGGTGTTATGGATGTCCACTCACATTGAAATAGTGATTTCATAAACATTCCCTTGGATGTCCGGCATATAAAGAAAATTTACAGTTAAAACATTTGTAAGTAAAAAGCTTACCGTGAAAATAGCAAAAAAAGCAAAGGAAAAACAGTTTTAAAAAGTACTATTCATCTAAGGGTGCAAATTAGCTTATTTAAAATCTTATTAGGAAAAAATTTGTAGGATAAAAATTAGCAAAGAAAAAAAAGAGTATAATGCATAATATTTTCTTTAAAATCAAATCAATGACTCCCAACTTTAGTATCCAATGATTGAATATTGTTCATTAAGATTTTGAATATAGCTATTTATCATATTTTGAATATCGCTATTTATTATATTTGAAGATTTTAAGCATCGCAATTGGTAACGTATTTGTAAATAAATCTTCAATACTATAATTAGAGTGTATTATTGAATTTTTAAATCAACACATTTTGGATATCTTGTAAAAAAGAACTTTAATAAAAGAGGGCTGCTATGTACCCACCAGGGTTGTGGCACCTTTGTGGCCCCGTAGTGGAAAAATAAGTGAAAACACTTGGGACCCACGTAATTAATATGTGAGCCCACTTGTTTTTTTCTCTTATTTTTCACTACGGGGCCGCAAAGGTGCCGCAACCCCGGTGGTACAAAGTGTTTCTCTTAATAAAATGTTCAACTCCTTTTGAATTTGTCCATTTTTATATCTTATTAAATACAACTTTAGGTCGGCTTATTATATAAAAACACCAATTACAATCAGATTTTATATTATAAATCATAAATTATTTATTAATCCAATACATAGGTTTCATCACCAACCAAGTTGTTCAATTTTTATTAGAAGTATAAAAACAAAATTTAAAATATTAAAATCGTATAAAATTAAGAAACTTGATTGGACGATCTTCAACACAAGATTTTCTCCTATTTTAGACGATCGAATAAAGTTCGACATCTAAGTCAAAAACATTGTCCTAAACCTATTTATGTATCAACAGATAGTCAGATACTATTATTTTTTTATTATTTTTTTATTAAAATATAAAAGTGAGTGAAAAGTGTCCTGCAATCTGCATACATATTGCCATATTGGTGTCAAAGGCACAATATCGGCAAGGGAACCGACTCGAATAAGCTTAGAGCCGTGCGCCCGTGCCACACTTAGACAAATAGTAGCTTCAATAGTGACACCTATCCCAATGGTCCAACCGATGCATCACTTATATAAGATAACCATCTAATGCGAACGAAGGTAACAATATGAGGTTGTTTCGGTGTTAAATCTCTAACATCAATACTATGAGGTCATGGGTTCAAATCCCTCCATAAATAAAAACCCGAATTTATATAATATTTTAAAAACAAAAAAATGGGTATAAAGATTCGGCTATAAAAAAAAAGGTAGATAAACTTAATTGACTCATACATAGCACTTTCTTCCTAAGCCTAACTTGAGCGTTAGAGGGCTATTGACGACTTACATTTTCTTAAGCCTAATGAATCTCAATCGTTAGTCATATTTAGGTATCAAACGACATTATTATTTTATTTTATTTATTTATTTATTTATTTTGAAGGATTATATTATAAATTAGGGGTCTTTTGGGAAGAAGGAGAACTTGAACCCATAATCTTATGGTGTAGGTGTGAGGGGTTTACCATCGAACCAATATCATCTCGTCTACATTATTATCTATTAAAAAGTAGAGTAAGTGAAAAAAATATATTATAAATACCTGCTTTAAAATTGAACATACTAAAAAATCTGTCATTATTGTTAAAAAAAAAAAAAAAAAAAAAAAAAAACTCCACCACATGGGTTCGAACCTTATTTATTACCACATTTACCCATTAAATTACATAGTTTAAGGGGACATCTTTGTGAAAGTTGCATTTCAGACCGTATTTATAAAGCTTAATCTCATTGGATCCCGGCGGACCTGAGTCCCTGACCCAAAAGGAAATTATCTTAATAAATAAATAAATAAAAAATCTATATGATGCGATGAGAAAACTCTAGGTTATATTTATTTTAAGGAGTTTGAGATAGATTAAACTCGTTTAAATAATAAAAGAGAAAATAGAGCAAATAGAAAGAAAAGTATCCTATTAGAAAGCCTATCCAGAGAATTTCTAAGAAATAGAACGCAAGTCCAAAGCTTCAATTCTTTCAAAACAACTCAAGATCTGTACAAGCACGAAGAAGATGTTTACATGGAAATCACTGGTTGGTTTATTTAAAATATATTTAGTTGGAAATGGAAAGTCTCTTTGTTTCTTTTTTTAATTATGAATTATTCTAATTTCAAAACATGACAGCCTGACAAATAATGAATCGATTGAATCTTCAAATCCACTAGCTGGATGGCAAGGCCTCACAACGGAAGATGGCTTTTAAATTTACTTAAATCGTCGGTTGCTTCTCAGGTATTGTTTGATTGATCTTTTTGTTGACTATACTCCTTTTATTTGTGTTACTTAAATTTGTTTTAGTGCTTTTAGGTGTGATTCTTTTCTGGGTATGCTGAATTTGAAGCCATTTGATGTTATTGAAAATTGTTGACAGGGGTTTGATCCTTTTTGCTTGATAATTGATATAGATTTATTTATTTATTTATTATTTTTATTTTTTGTGGAAAGGTTGCTTGATATAGATTGATTAACTTAATCTTTGTTTTTTGTTTTTCTTTTTGCTTGATTGAAGCTATTGCATATTTAGGATTATATGTTGACTAATTTTTTGCTCGAGCTAATTGTAATGTATCCGCTTTGATGGATAAATGCATGTAAATAATCTGTTAAACAAGTTAAGGTGAATAATCAAAATCAGGCAGGGTAGTAGTTTATTGTCACCAGCTAAATGTCAATCTCGTTTCAATATGATATCCAAACATATTGCTGAAGTTCGAAAGAACTACGTCTCATCTTTGCTACCCTTTATAGAGCCAAGCTAGTTTCTTGAAATATAGTGACTGTATTTGGGTGGTTGTTGAATCGTTAGTGGCCTTGAGGATTTTTATTTTGGCTATATTTATTTGATGAAAGCATTTTTGTTATCGAGCAAGATCATTGAATTATATATATTTAAGAGTTTTGATCTGTGGTAAGTGGTAACACCTTGTTAGTTGAAGATCAATATAAGAAATATGGAGCTGTTAGACATGGATGGATTATCGTATTAGGAGTTGGCTCTTATATTGGACCATGAGGTTTATTTTTGCAACTAGGATTGAGGGGTATTTTATAAGTGAGAGCTGGTTAATATTGACTATTTGTGTCCTTGTCCCCTGGCAGTTATGTTGAGTCTTTTGCTTGGTCATCCTAAGATTTTCATCAGTGTTTGAACCCTGCTAAAAGCTTTACATTTGTTGGTCATGATGAGCAATTTATTTGAATTTTCTCCTCGGTGTCAATAGGATTGAATACCCAAAAACAGTAGAAGGCCTGCGGTTCAAAATGGCTAAGTAACATTAACACAAAACAAGTCCTAAATTCAAGCAGGGTATTGTAGGGTTTTAAATTTTTCTATTGCTTATCTAAAAGAATTAGACCAAATGAAACTCAAGCATCTTTATTGTGCCTATTACGAAGTTGAACATCCCTAGAATTAACTAAATACAAGTTGACACAACTAACAAGACACTTTCCTTACTTCCAGTGATTAAGTCATTCTCTATTTTTAGAGATACCATGGAACAGTTTTCTCATATTCGAACTAGAACCCTGATATTCAAATCACAATATTTCTAGTCAGCACTGTTCCTCGTAAGACACAAGAGCAAACCAAGTTCAATCTTGTGGAAACAAATTTGAGTCTTTAAATCATTTTGTTGCCACAGTGTAGATAGTAAAGAACGATGGGTAGTGCATGGATGAAGCACCTAATGTCCATAGTGGCAGAAACCCCTGATGGACTCTTTACTTTTCCTTTACATTGACTGTAAACTTACATACTTTCTTTTCTTTTCTTAGTCGCTTCACCTCCCCTTACAATTTGATTCAGGGAGAAAATCTATTTCTTTTTTCTTTATTGGACTTTACCCCTTACCTTTTTTCTTTTCTTTTCTTATAGTGTTCTTTCAGTATTCCTCTTATAATCAAACTTTAAATTTATTGATTTCTAACTAAAACAATTCAAAAAGTAAAAAAATTTGTTTATCTCACTCATTAGAGTTTGGCTTTCTTAGTAACTTGGTTTTTCAGTTCTTGATTATATAAACTATTCGTGTGATTATGATGGTTATACCATTTAACTTTGTTATTTTTTTCTTGCATGTAATAGCTAGTATTTTATTTGAATAATAAAAATAAATTTCTCCTGGAACAAGGACAATCTAAACTATGTTTTTATACCGGTCCAATAAATAGTTGTTACATACATGTATTGATATATTTCAATGTTCTTTTTGAATGGTTCTTTTTGATATTATGGTAAAAAATTATATATTTAATTACAATATATATATATATATGTTTCAAATTGTTAGCTTTTCTTATTAATTGATTGTCATATTATTCAATTCTATGAAAGACTTCCATATTACAAAGTATTGCATGCAAATAATATCTATTACCGTATTGTTTTTATTGAAAATTTTGGTTAATATCATTACTAGAATTTCCCCCACTGAGTAGGATTCTGGCCCCACCATTGATTGTAGAAACCTTGTTAATCTATATTGTTATTATACGCAGACTTATTACAATATATATACAAAAATTTTCAAATCGGTGTATCCTGATATAATTTTGTAAGGATATTGAATATGAGCCATTCGTTTTACATACTTTGATTCAAGTGTGTATATACTTGTCAAAACTAGTGGCTCACATTCAATATCCTGATAAAGTTATATCAGGATGCACTGACCAGATCGAGACTGTATATATATATGTTTCAAAGTAATTCATGAATTGCATATCTATTATTATGATGACCTGTTTAAGACTTCAGAAGTTTCTTTGTAAATGCAGGTGTTTTCTGATAACTTGTTAAATGCTTGAAATATAGCTCATCAAATGAAAGCTCAGTCTACCTACTCCTAACTTGTTAAATGCTTGAAATATAGCTCAACAAATGAAAGCTCAGTCTACCTACTCCTGCAAAATTTCGTCGTTTGGACAAGAGACTGGAAGGTAGGCATGCTTAGCAACTGAATCTATTCTCCTGGTTATAAATGGAACGTGAAATGCTTAAACTTTTTTAATTTCGTTGTTTGGACGAGAGACCGGAAGTTAATAGCAGTTGAACAAGCTAAACAACCATCTACTTCCAATATTCACAAAAGTTAATAGCAATTTTTTAATGATAAATATAATTTGCATGCACTTTGATGATACTTGTGCAGGAATGGTGGATTGGGTGAATGTCAGATTTTATTTTACAAGGTTTTCTCCTGTTGAAAAGAAGAAAAAAAATAAATAAAAGTGCCACAACAATGGGGCAGCCCCAGGACAACCACTGTCAATGTAGATTGTAGAGGGAGTGATTTTACATTATAAACCACCTACTAGTTAGTTGGTTGTCGAGCTACATTTAACATGCATTTGACTGTGACTGTGCTACATTTCTGACCCTGCTGAGAGATCAAAAAAATTGGGACAAAGCAAACACCATTGTCATTCATGATCCTGCTGCTGCTCCTGCCTTCCTCCATCTTCTCCATCTGTGTTTTTTTTTTTGGCAAAAAGATAAAATTACACGGGATTAGCCGCCCCATATTCATTCATACAGAAAGTAAATACTATATTTTTATTTTATTTTTTTCCAAATTTGAATATTTATTAAGTCTGAATAATTGAAACTTAAGTGGTGCTTGTTTTAACTATTTACTTGATGCTTTGATCCTTAAAAGAAAGAGTATACAATGTTGGACAGTCGATTATAAGTTTTCCATTTCCATTTCAGTCATTAAAAAAATGGAAACAAACACTATTATATATACTTTAATAACAATGAACCTCACAAGTCATCACAAATCACAACTCATCAATACAGTACATAAGTAACAATGCAAAATTAGTTATGTAAAAACGTGTATGCATTACCGCTTTCACCATCTGAGGCATCTCCAAGCTTCGCAATTGCATCAACTAGTGCCTGCTCATGCTCCTGCACATATATAATATTACAGTCAAACTTGCAATGCCAATTATTGATAGATCAAGAAACATAGCGAAAATCTTACTTTCAGCATTTTCTTCGCCTTGGCAAGCTCAAGAGGGTCTGGATTAATTGCATCGACAATCCTCTCTACCTGTTTAAGGTGTGGACAAAATGAAGTTTCAAGAACTGACATAATAATCACACAAGATGAATTAGCTCAAATTCATTTCATACCTCCTTTACTAGTGTCTCTGTATTAAGTAATTCGATATCTTCTGAGACCTTTTCAATCCTATTTTGTGATGACATAAATTCTTTTCTAAACTGACCCTGACCCTTTGCAGTTCCTCTCCCTTTTCCAGCACCCGGAATAGGGCCACCACGGCCAATATGTTTCTTCATTCCACGACCTGGTCCATTATGACCCCCTCGATATGATATGCCTGCGTCCTGGCCTTCCCACCGGATATCCTCACGAGGAATCTGAAATCAGCAAGATATTAATACTTTCTTGACTACAGAAAACTTTAATACAGGAGACAAATTTGAAAGACAAATACCATTCTAGAATATCGAGATCTGCCTTCTTAAAACACAAGCCGCACAGCAAAAGTAATAGAATACCAACAGAAGTAAAATGGGAACAGAAGACATGGCACCACACAAAAAACAGATAAGTGCAACAGGATTTCAGGTTGATTCAATTAGGGATTTAAATGTGAGAATTATGAAAAGTGACCCCAAAATTATATGAAATTTGTTTTTAACCACATTGAACCTTTGGTCGTTAATAACCGTATTGTAAAATTTCATCGGTCCAAAACCAAATAACCGAAATACACCTCCAAAACCTCACATTTTTTTTTTTTTTCAGAATGTGATTCACATTTTTTAACAGAAAATTACTGAAATCCCCTCCAAAAACCTTTTTAAATTTTTTTACCAAAGAATTACCGAAATACATTTTCACATTTTGTTTTTAAACATGAATCACGTTCCGACGTTTCACTTTTTTTTTTTCTTTTTTTTTTTGAACAGCACCAGTGCTCCACCACGGCAGCTCATGCCCAGGTGAAGGCACAGCCTAGGTGGCACCAATGCTGCACCCGCCTAGGCGCTAGTGAAGGTGCAACAATAGGTCAATAGTACAGTATAGTGGAGAGAGTTTGGGGGAGGCAATTACTTGAGGAGTATTTGGGACATTTCACGTTTCAATTGGTTGTTAAGAATTGAAACTTCGTTTGTGGTTAAAACAAAATTCTAATGTTTTATGGGGCTACTTATGATTTTCCCCCTTTAAAAGCTAGCTACAATAGGTAAAATCTCTTATTCATTGACTATATGACTAGCACATCAGCACTCAAAATCTTGGTGCACATTAGTTATTGAACTAAAAAATTTAAAAGCTATAACCTATGTCCCAATCTTCACTTCCCAGGCCAAGGCTCCTCAGACATTGGTCAGAGGCTGCTCTGCAGTCTATCAACAAATAAATATTCAATCAATCCGATATATATTGGCACATCTTGGGCAAAATCTAATCCACTGCATTGGCAATGTATCACCCCTTGTATACTGGAAAATTGCTAAGAGGACCAACTCTATTCATCCTTAAAATAAAAGAGAGAATGAAGAAGTGCAGGAAAATAATTCAATGGATGACATCCATGACACAACTTACATTACTTAAAATTAAATCAGAGATTTAAAGTAAGCCACTTTCAAATCTTCAGTCGGTGGAGTGAGAACAAATCTGTTATACCAACAATATACAATAGGTAACAATTGCTTTAAAGTGTATCTTTTCACAGAGTCAATAAACTTTTGTCTTCCCAGAATGAAACAATTGCTAAGATGATAGTCCAATATCACTTGAGTGCTTTGAAATTTTAGCTTTTGGAGAAATATGAATGATAGATAAGTGGTGAGACAGGTAAGTGCATGAATATTACCGATATGTTAGCATTTATTAGAGGGTTTCATTGAACTAATCTACGGAAGAAGATTACAGAAGAAAGAAATTCTGGCAACTTTTCATTCAGATCTTATCAAACTGGTAGAATGGAGGAATCTTCGACTCCTGTTTGAACCAACATCTTTAATTTGAAAAGCTAAATTGTCTTCTAAAGGAGAATTCTTGGTCTTGCCAGTTGCTATTGGAAAGGTTAATACACGCGACAATCTTAAAAAAAGCAGACCCTTTGTCTATTTCACTCCACTAGTGCGTTTTCTGTAAGAATTATGCTGAAAATGTGGATCATCAGTCCTCATGCTCTAAAGTTATAGCAGATTATTCTCTAAGTTAAAGCTAAAGTTCACAAGGCTTTTGAGGGAGGGAAAACGAGTCATAGAAATGTTTTGAGATGGCTGTTTTTGGGCAATTTGGACAGATAGGAATAGAACAACCTTTGTGGATTTTAAAGGAGAGGTTTGCTTGTTGCAGGATAAAGTCTATCTTTCTTGTCCTTATGGGCTTGCTTCGGATAATTAGGTGATTCATTACATTTCTTTTATCTTTAACCATAATGTCCGTGAAGCTGCAGTTGTGAGATGAATCGAGTGTTCTTTTTTGAATTTGTGCTTTTGTTTTTTGCATGATTTGTTATTACCATATCCTTGTTCATACACAGTCAACGGACCACTGGTTCACCTAATCTAGACTTGTTAAATTCACATATATTAAAATAAATAAATGGATTTATCCTTGTTCAGTGCACAGTCGATGGACCATCGCGTCACCTAATCTTGACTTGTTAAATTCATATCTATAAATTTTTTGTGTTTTCATTTAAAAATAAAAACCATATTGAAATGGATGCTGCACCAATGTATTAGCCAGAAAGTGGGCAAGAGTTATTTACCTCTTTGAGATCAACCCATTCCCAGGTCTCCTCTCTTGTACTACTATCATAATAAACCAGAGCATGTCGGCCCTGTAAGAAATAAAAAATGTTGAGGACGACTAGATGACAGAAAATTCAACCAGTACAACCAACAGTCAATTACATACAATAATTCTAACAGGCAAAACATTTTGCAATTGTGGGTCAATGCTCAGGCTGCAAGGGAGAACTAATCTCTTCCAAACTATCACTATATGGTTATTAGCATGCAATATGATAAAACAAATAGTACAGACTGGGGTGAAGGTGGTCGAGGGATGGACAACAATTAGTTTAATATGATAATAAGTAACAGGTCAACTTAAATAAAATAAAGAAAGGCATGGATGATATTCAATTGAATGGAACCTTAAAAAAAGATGATGATAAATTTTGCTTTAGAATATACCTCGGCAGGGTTGTAATCAGTAACTACAGCCTCATAGAAGTTGTTGTCTTCAGGCCATCTTGTCCATACTTTCCTTCCAATTAAGTTATCTAACGCTCCTGCTTCAGCAGTGTCATTTGCGGAAATGGCACCACCAGAACTGCGGCTTATAAATGATCTACTTCCAACAGGACCTGTAGAAGGGTACTGCATGGAATTGATTCGGGACAAAGCATGCAATGGCTGAACCCGCTAAGGAAAATGGAAAACAAAGAAAAACAAACCAAATGTAGGTCAATCAACAGTCTTCTTTGCTCTTCTATTGCAAGTAATTAACATACACCTTTTGCCTCTAAATCTTATAGCAGCTCCTGAATTTGCAGCCAAAGATGATGGCTGCATATACAGAGCCGCTGGCAGAGTTGGAAAGCTGGTGATGGTGTAATAAGATGGTACAGAAGATACCGATTGAGATGTCTTCTGTCTTTTGCGGGATGCTGAAACACTGGGGCTGGGTAAAAGATCATGAACAGGCTGAGATGTGGCAAGCCTAGCAGCTTGGTCTCCATCTGCATTTCTCCAATCCCTGAAAAAATTGCCCAATAAACCTGTTAAAAGGCAGAAATGAAGGTTACCCTGGTTCATTAATTACTAATTTTAATTGAGGAAACTTTTCCGTGAAGCATTCAAACCTAATCCTTTTGATGATGTCATCAGCATTGACCTTAGTCAAAAGCTCTCTGTGTTCGTCATCTGAAACTCTCAGTTCTTTCCTAAGTTCTGTTATCAACCCTTCCTTTTCCTGGAAAAGGAGCATAGAGTGGAGCATTTAAACACATCAGTAAGAATAGTAATGATATAAACGTATAAAACAATAGATGAAAAAAAAGGCAAAAAGCAAATACCCAAGTAATGGCATCAGCCTGGGCTTTAAAAGCGCGCAGCACAGCACAGTAAGCTTCTTTCTCAAGTTGATGGATTTGGACTTCCATGTCAATATGCATCCTAGAATATGGGTTAGAAGCTACAGCAGATCTTCCGTTTACAGCAATGCGGCCACCTCTTAGAGCACTATTTTGGTGTTGAGGGAAATCATCGTCAGTTCCTGCAATTATTTAAGATAAAGCATCCATGATGCCATGACATAAGCATCTGAGGAACAGCGACTAGTCTTCCCATGCTCTTGTTTACAATATCATGAATCCTGTCAGTTAATATATGTAAATGTACAATTTTACTGATTTTCAATGCTGCTTGTAAAATTTTTAGAACATTTAATACATAGTAAAGACAAAAATTTTTTGGAAATCAAATAAATAACAGATATATCATGAATCCTGTCAGTTAATATATGTAAATGTACAATTTTATTGATTTTCAATGCTTGGCAAGACATATCAAGTCTTCGGACACTCTTGTAAAATTTTCAGAACATTTAATACATAGTATAGACAACAAATTTTTGGAAATCAAATAAATAACAGATAGTTAATGCAATAATAATAAGAATAATAATAACGTTAACATGGAAAAGAGCATAAATGAAGCACAAGAAACATGATAAAGCTGTGTCTTACTTTTGCTATAGCCAAATCCTGGAGTATGATCAAAACCAAAATTATCAACACTGTTGTTGGTAACTTTAGCAAAAGTGACTGATGAATATATAATAAATACAAGATTTAAATAAAAAAATACAGACTATTTGCAGGTGTTAATGTTGTGAACATTAACTTATTTTTCCTTTTTTTAACATAAACTAAAACTTGTATAAGCAAGAGCATCATGAACATTAATTAGGATATGCGTGAATGTAATATATGCTCTCTTGACTCTTCAGGCATTTTTATACATGATTTGGGAATTAGTAGTGTATGCCCATCTCATTGTTTTAAAAATAAGTCAAGGTGGCCGCCTTGAGGCACGCCTCAGCCACCTCGCCATTCACCGCCTTGAGGCGGGCGGCTCAAGGCTGTTTTTAAATGACCCCGCCTTGGGGCAATGAGGTGACCGCCTCAAGGCCGAACCGACTTGAGGCGGGGCAGTAAGGCAGCGCCATATCAATTTGGTTTTGGGTGGTGAAGTGGTGAGTTTTGGTGCCTTGTCACTTTGGTTTTAGGTGGTCAAACAGCGAGTTTTAAATCAAGGCTTTTTTATTTTATTATTATTATTATTATTATTATTATTATTATTATTATAATTTTTTTTTTATTTTTATCAAAACTCACCGTTTTAAAGTTGTCTAAGTTAGAATTAATATTTTAAAACCCTAACAACCCACTCACACTCCTCAAACTCCACTCCACCCCACGCCCCCACCCAATCCCTGCCCCACCCCCCTCCTCCTCCTCCTCCTCATCATCATCAAACAACAACAGTTCTATAATTTAATATTTCTAAATTGAGGCGGCCGATTCGTCCACCTCGCCTCACTAGTACAAAACGCCTCGAACCACCTGACGCTTTTTAAAACATTGGCCCATCTTCCAAGTGGAAATTTTGACAATTGAATTCCACTTTCCTTACGAGTTACAGGTAACATGCTAAGATCATTTAATATCTTGTGATTTATTCTCTTAATTTAATTATCACAGAAATGGTTTAAGAAAAATTGGAAAATCAATAAGGGAGACTTATATAGTTCAGAAAATACAATACATAGAGAACTGGTGCTTCAAAAAAGTTAGTATCCAAGCATGAAAGCACACTTATAAATATGATAATAAAAAACCACATGCACAAAATAAAGCAGCATCAAAAAATATTGCCCTACTAATAAGCTTCCTGGTTTCCCTCTTTACATTTTAAGTCCCTCTACATAAATTGCCACTCCTCTCTGTTTCATCTCAATCTTAGATTTTAAGAACTTTCTAATTATTAATATCTTAATTTCCACATAGTTTTCGAACTAAATGTCATCTTTTTTTTCTTTCTTTTTTTCGCTTTGTCTGTTGTGACATATAATCCTAAAACATATTGTCGTCTTCCTCTTCATCTCCGCAATATCATCTTCGTATTTCCAATTTTCCATGGCTCAAGTGTCGTTTTAACTTTTTGATACTATTGCAACATGCCTTGGCAGCATAGCCAATTGGCAAATTACAAATGATGGTGATCACTGGATGTCTAGATTTTAATCTCTTAAACAGTTCTACATAACAAGAAATCACTTTATTGTTGTTCCCTTTCCTGTCAATTCCCATGTGATGGGGAATTAATTCAAATAGCTGGTGACAGTCTACAAATTGTCACTTCACTCATGGTGACAATCTAGATATTTAATCTAGAGAACAAAAAAATTGAACTTTGAAGCAAGATTAATGCAGGTTTCCATTGCTAACAATATAAACAAAAAAAAAGGGTTTTTTTTTTCTTGCTCAAAAAATCCTAAATTGCATTGATTTTTTGTGTAAGCATAACATTAACACTAGCTGCAAAGAAACTCCCATCTAAAACCAAAACGGAGCAAGCAAAGTCTAACCTTCATTATATATCACCTAAAGGAATTATTTAGTCAAGATTATCCAATACTTAATTAGAACCCTAAACCCTAATTACACAAATCAAATCCGAGAACGACAACAATGCATGCAAATTTCCAAAACAGAAAAAGAAAAAGAAAACCTAACCCAGAAAGCAAATTACTAAGAATTACCCAAAAATAGAAGGAATCAAGCATAAAATTTTTTATGTATAATGATTCAAAATTGATAACCTCACCGCTGCTGTCGCAAAACTCATATTCCATAAGAAGAACCACCACCGAAATGAACCCAAATTAAACAAATCGAGCGCTTTTTAGGATTCACAATAGCTTAAACTGAAAAGAGAGTCAATTTGAAGAGGAGGCCAACGAAATTTTAAAGCATTGCAATGGGAATAGTATTAAAGCATCGAATTCTGGTAATTTAGTGAAAAAAAAAGGTTTGATTTTTCGAGGCGGAAAGAGAGAGTTTTTAGGTTTTTAAAAGGGGATTATTTATAAAGAGTAAGAGAGGTTTTGCGAATTGAGAGAGAGAGAGAGAGAGAGAGAGAGAGAGGATTTGGACTGATTTTCCTTATTGGAGGTCGACACCTTTCTTTATATTCAAATACCATTTTGGCCCTTAATTTGTTTAAATATTTCAATTTAATCCTGTAAATTTAAATTTTGAGCTTTTGGCAAGGGTTTTATTTTTTATTTTTTTATATTTTTTAAGTAGAGGCCGCCAATTTGGATTCACGGGTCGAGTTAGACCCAGGGGCGAAGCTTGGGCTTATTGTCAGGGCGGTCTAAATTAAGTATAAAATATTTTTTTGGTATACCACTTACGGTGTAACGATTTGAATCTAAGACATTGTTAGATTTTTTTACTCAAGTCACACTTGGCAGTAGTATAAATTTTTTAAAAGCAAACCTTACAATAAAATTTTCTCAATTAAAAGTACGTACGTAGATAAGAAAGATATAATGATTCTTGTCCCTAAATACATTTAAAATGATTAACTACAAAACAGAAAAAAAAAAAAAAAATAGCAAGCATATAAACTAAATGTATATTTGTTCGAACTTTAACAAATGAAGTATGAAATGCAAAATTTGTTTCTTTCATTTATATTTATGGAATGAACTAAGAGAAAATGAAAACTTTAATGTGTTTGAGTGTCAGTAAAATATTGAGTATATTACTCTAACTAATCTATTGAAATTATCTCAATTAAATTAAATTATAAACTATATACCATTTTTTGTGAATTATCAAGAATGTTGATTTTGTAATATATATTTTTCAGTACTCTTACCTTTTTATTTATTTATTTATTTTTATTTCAGCCCAGGCTAGCTTTCAAATACCTCCACCCCTGGTTAGACCCAGCCCAATATGACACGATTAAATAAACAAGTCAAGCCCCAAAAACTAGACACGATCCATTTATTAAATAAGTAACACAACACAATCCATCTAACCCGTATAATAAACGAGTCATGACAGATCATGACTCGTTTGACCCATTTAACCTAAATTTACTGTCTAACATGCTTAATACATTTAACTTAAAATAAGGTTTATAAAATAAAAATAAAAATAAAAAACTAAATTAATCATAATAAACTAAAAGTTATTTAATAAAGTTCATATAGTCCACCCCATAAAAAAAAAAAAAAAAAAAAAATCTATTAAGTTTATACAGTCCACAAATAATGAAATCTATGAGAAAAAATTAAATAAACAAAGTATAACATAATTCATTCAAATCTTCCAAGAGCCCATATAAATTATAATTATCTAAGAACATAACCGATAATTCTAGGGACCAAGAACCAAAAAAAAAAAACTTTCAAAGTTCAAGTCTTCATATCCTATGAACAATTGCAAGCTGCAAAAAGTAAAAATAATATAAAAATTATGGAAACAATAATTAGAATAAAAAATCGAAAACAAAAGGCTAAGCGTAAAAACATTATGCATGTTGACTCTTGATTAGTGAAAATAATAAGAATATGTGTGTATGATAATTAATTACAATTTGTGATACAAAAGTTCCTCGATAAACATAATTAGTATTTTATTAAACAACCCATGTATCAAATTCAAAAAGGGAAATTTTGGAATTATAAGTGAGGTAACTATGATTTCTTTATAAATTTTAAGTAGCATATACCATCGATGTTGCTACTCCTAAATTATATATATTAAATTATATAAATAAATATATGTTGATTAACATTCCATATCAACACCACCAATATATAGACATTTGTTTGTGGCAACAACATGTTTGGCAAATAACAATTTTTTTTCATTGATTAGAACATCATTATGACAAAAATAATAATATAGTATTGTTTATCTACGCATATTGTGTTCAACTCACAACCACAACATCTAACAAAGCTCCAATACATCTATATTGTCCATTAATTTATTGTTTTTAAAAATGAAGTTAGAATTTTAATATTGGTCAAATATTAAATTAGTGAAACAATTGGTAGTTGAAAGATTACAGACTTTGTGTTTATTGAAAAAACAAAACTATTCATGATTAGATGTCATTATACATTGATATATTATTTTTTTTGAAAAGACATAACTCAATTATTAATGAATAGACACCTTTAATTGTTGTTGTAATTTTTAAAAAACATGACTCTATGTTAATATACTTTTTGAAAAGATATAACTGTCTATAAGAAACTCTATAAAAGAGTGCGGAGAATTGTTTAAGAACAATGGTTAACAAACAAAATTCTCTCAATTACCAGAAACCCAAATTCCTTATTTCCGTCTATGAATTTTCTTTCTTGCTTGAAGAAAATTCACTTGAAGGCTTGTCATATCCCGAAGGCTATTTGCATAGAAACCCGTAAGCAATCATAGAGGTGTTTAAAGCCTATCTCTAGAATTTCCAACAATCAAAAAGCGATATTTATCAATGGAGACCAAGACGACTGTATCCAAAATCAAATTGATGAATCAAGATCTTGTTCAACTTAATCGTTTTGATGGCTCGAACTTCACTCTTTGGCAAGACAAATTGAAGTTTCTACTAACTACTTTGAAAATTTTCTACATTCTAGACCTTAACTTGTAGCCACTGCCAGAGCGTACTGATAAATATTTTGATGAAGTGAAGGCTGCTAGAAAAAAATGTGAGGAGGATGAATCAATCTGTCATGGACACATCCTGAATGCATTATCTAACAGACTATACCAATATGAAATCTGCCAATGAGATATGGAATGCACTGCACTACAAATATAAGGCTGAGGAGGAAGGTACCAAAAAGTTTCTGATCTCAAAATATTTTGATTTCAAATTTTTTGATGAAAAACCTATTCTACCTCAAATTCATGAAATGCAAATCATAGTCAACAATCTGAGGGTTGTCAAAATTTAAATTCATGAACCGTTTCAAGTTGGTGCAGTTATTGCTAAATTGCCACCAAGTTGGAAAGGCTACATGAAAAGGATTCTTCACAAGAGCAAAAATTACTCTTTGGAAGAGATTCAGAAGCATCTTCACATTGAGGAAGAATCACGTTCAAGTGATAAGACTGTTGAAGAGTTCAACACTGGCAAAGAAAATGTTGTTAACAAGCCCATCAATCCTAGAGGAAACAACTAGAGAGGAAATTCTGGAAATAGCTAGAAAAAAAGGGCATTCCGAAAATTCTCTTGGTCTTAGACAGGATGATGGAAAATTCAAGAATAACAAAAAAAGGGTATGCTTTGTTTATGGCAAATCTGAGCATTATGCTTGTGATTGTAGATTCCAAAAGAAACAAAATGAAGAGGCCAAGGTTAATGCCACATAATAAGGAATCATCACTGTTGTGAGTGAGATTTGTGCTGTCCACGGAAAAGTGCAGGGTTGGTGGTACGATACTTGTGCAAGAATCCATGTTTCTTATGGCAAATCTCTCTTTAAGACATTTGAAGAAGTTAGTAATGGACAAGAGATTCAAATGGGAAATGAAGGTCACTCTAAGGTCCTTGGCAAAGGAAGCATCGAACTCTTCTTCACTTTAGGAAGGAAAATCACTCTAGCTAACATATTGTATGTTCCTGATATGAACATGAACTTAGTCAGTAGTGATTTGTTAGGCAAACCTAGAATAAAATCTGTGTATGAATTTGGAAAATTAATCCTTACAAAGTCTGGGAATTTTATTGGAAAGGGTTATTCATATGATGGGATGGTTAAGCTTTGTATTGTTGACAATGATATCAATAAAAATGTTTCAAGTTATGCTTATATGCTTGCTTTAAATTCTGTTACTTCATGGCATAGTAAACTTACACATATAGGTATTAGTACAATTAAAAGTATCATAGAGTGTGGTTTACTATCTTTTAATGATAGCAATTTTGGAAAATGTGAAATATGCACTAAATAAAAAATGGTAAAGAAACCTTTTCATAGTGCTGTTGAAAGATCTTCCCAATTACTTGATCTAGTGCATAGTGATTTATGTGAATTAAATGGCATACTAACAAGGGGTAGTAAACGATACTTTATAACCTTTATAGATGATTGTTCTAGATATACCTATGTTTGTTTGCTAAAGCCTAAAACATAAAGATGAGGCTTTTAATGCATTTAAAATTTACAAGGATGAAGTTGAAAGCCAATTAGGGAAAAAAAAATTAAAATACTTAGAAGTGATGGGGGTGGAGAATATTTTTCAAATGAATTTTCTGGTTTTTGTGAAGAACATGGAATTATTCATCAATGTTCAGCCCCTTTCACAACCCAACAAAATGGTTTAGTAGAAAGAAAAAATAGAACTTTTGTTGAGATGATAAATGCCATGTTATTAAATGCTAAATTATCCTTTAATTTGTAGGGAGAACCCATTCTTGTTACTTGTCATATACTTAACAGAATTCCTTTGAAAAAGAACATGATTTCTCCATATGAAATATGGAAAGGGAGAAAACTCAATATTGAATATTTCAATGTGGGGGTGTCTTGCTTGTTACAAGAGCACAAATCCTAAGAGAACAAATTAAAATTGAGATCTAGAGTTATAAAATGTGCTTTTGTTGGATATGTAACAAATAGTAAAGCTTATAGATTATTAGACTTGGAGTCTAATCTATATCTATATAATGTAGTAAAATAGATTCTCACTTTGACATGTGTTGGTGTGTAGAGGCTTTATCATTAAATTTTTATTAATTATTAAGTGTCAATATGATGAGCTTTGGCAATATTAATTACTAATAAGAATTATTGTTCCAATTATGGCTCATTCAAATTGCTTATTAAAGTTATTATAAATTGTGAGTCATGCCATGTATGCATAGTCCATTAGTCCATAGAGAAGGGAGAAAGACATGCTCATTTAAAGCGATAAATCACTCATATTCTGGACGTTTTATTGTAACATCATTCATTACAACCTTTATCTCTATAATAAGAATTATGACTGTATGTATATTTGTGAGCAATCGTTACAATTTACAAATTTAATATATTTATATAATTTAAATCACAAATGAAGAGACACTTAAGAGTCAATCCCATAAATCATTAATGAGGAGAAAATCAAGAAGCAATCTCATATTCAATGGATATTGAATAAATTCTCTTAACCAATCATATAATTAAATTTTCCAACCCTTCATTTTTCCCATTCATTTTCCACTAATTTTATAATATCACTTAATGTGATCAGTGTACATATTCAATTGATTTTAAGGTATTATATAGATTATATATATATAGATAGATATCACACATGGTAATCTCAATTAAGATGTTTCATATTTCGCTTATAACTCTTCAATTTCCACCATTTTCTATAAAGAGCCCTTACACATGTCAATGTTAGGGCTATTTTATTATCACTAATGCTAGATGATCGGACTTTTGCAAGTACCAAAATTCCACACTTGGAATACACAACTCTGAGTGAAATGTATAATGGCAAGTGGGATTATTCTTTAGGGAAAGGAATGATATTTGACTATAACTAAGATATTTACACTAATATAAACTATGTGCGGAAAAGTAAAATTCATTTTTGGTTTGGAAGAGTGTTTTGAAACTTAAACTAAATTAAAGCAATGATTAAATAGCAAGTAATTAAGGTGATATCTGTGAAGGTATAGGAATGGATATTGGGGAACTGAATTGACAACTAAAAGATTTTCCTAATGTAATGAATTAGTCCAATTAAGCACTTTAATCCAACTCAAGGTTGTTATTTAATTGATTTAACTCATTAATATGCAAATCCCACTTTGACTCGAGTAAACCCTACTACGAGTCTTCGTAGGAATAATTTCAAACTCCTACCCAAGTGAACCTCACTATGAATATTTACCCAAACAAGATTCTCAAGAACAAATTCAAGGTCTTATACCATGTAAAACATTTAAACCATAGATATTCAAATTCATAGATGCTCAAGGTTGGGGAATGAGTTGAAAACCCTTCAAACTCTAGACCACAACCTTCATCTATGAACCATTTTACAATAGGCTAATTTGAAACTCAATATTAACTAGTAAAGTAAAATGGCAACCTCAAGACAATGAAAATAGAATATACCAAGAGAGGATTTGATAAATATATGACTAACTCAAATACATAGAATCATCTTATAAGTTAACTCATCAATTCCCCAATATGTGGGTTTAGTTACACATACTAGAAAAATAAGAAAAGAGAGAAAGGTTGTAGAGAGAACCCATGGAAGCCTTCAAGAATCCTATTGGTCTATCTTTTGGTATTTGAGATTCCTCTTCTCTCTTCTATTAATTCCAAGATGTGGATGGATGTTAAGTGTTTTTGATTGAGGTAAAGGTTTTGGTTTGTGGAAGGTTAGGGAGAGATTAAGGTTTCTAGAATGGTAGGGGTGGTGGATTAGAGAATGGGAAAAATAGGGATATTTATATGGGATCACAAAAGTTAGGGTTGGAATCCCGAGATGCTGAAGTGGCGCTTGATCGGCGGTCATGCCAATGAATGGAACCGCCGAATGGCGTGTGCATTGCTGGAATGGATCGGCAGTTGAAATGTGGCCGCCGAATTGCACCTGATGCCTCTAGAGGAAAATAGCGGTTTCAATTTGTGGTCAGGCCACATAATGGAAAATTGAAACCGCCGAATGTTGCTTTTCTTGTAGAATGCCCATTTTGCCCCTAAAAGCTCTCCTTTCATCGCCTATAGCCTAAAATTACCGCGTTTCTTCAACAATCAGCCCTGAATCCCGAAAGTACTTGTACAATCAAAATCGACCCATAAATCCATGAGTTTAATCGGAATTCTAACACAAGCATAGGAAACAGGGGGAGTATTCTTATGTATGTAATGGCTCGATCACTAGACAACCCAAAAATTTAGCCCAAATTTCAACCCAAATAATGTATATCTCCAATAGAATATAGTGATACATTCTTTTGTGTAAATGTACATATTCTTTTGGTTTTGTTTTGTTTTCATTCTTTAACATGTTCATAATTGTATCATTATTTTTTAATTTTGTGTAGATTGATATGGTTCCTACAACCATTCATTGAAAGGTAAAATTATTTCTAATTTTTTTTTTTCATATATACCTATATAATTGTTTTTTAATTATAATTCATATATATTAATATTATGTAGTATTGCATGCGTCATTATTATAAATATAGAATAGATTTCTACTTTACAAAAGAATAATATATACAGGAAAAAAAAAAAAAAGTTAAAAAAAAAATTGTAGATAAAGATAAAAAATAACAAATACAGTTTCAGTTGTTGATTTGGATTTCTAATTAAAAGACGATATAAAGAGAAAAAGAAAAAGCTAGAGATTAGAGCATCCCCAAAAGGCTCTTCAAATGAGATATTTGTTAAAGTCAAAAGAGTCACATCAGCATATTTTGCTCCAACAGACTCTTCAAATGAGATTCTTCAAATAAGATTTTACTTCTCTCTCTTCAATATTGAAGAGCAACTTCTCCCTCTTCAATTATTATTATATTATTTTTTATATCATATCATCATTAATATTTGACATTTATATATTTTTATCTTTTTAATTAAATTCAATTAATATATAATAAGTTTTAATTTATAAATTTTATCATCATAAAAATTATACCATTAGAAAGATCCCATTTAGATCTTTAAAATGAGATTAATATTGAATATTTAATAATAACATATTATTATATCTAACTTGAAAAAAATGAAGGGTAATTAGATTTGTTGGGGGAGGAATTTGAGTGCTTTTATTAAAATAATATAAACTTATTTCTAATTGAATAGTCTTTTGGAGGGGCTTCTCTTTTTTGTTGCCACATAGGTAAGCAAATAAACATTTGAAGAGTGAAAATAGAAGAGTCTTTTGAAGATGCTCTTAGTGTATGCGTTTTTATTTTTTTTATATATTTTTTTATTATTTTTTTTAATATTTGCTAATATTTACTAATATTTTCTTGATATTAATTGGAATCGATAAAATATATAAATTTCAAAAGAAATAAATAAAGAAATCACCAAAAAAAAAAAAAATTGTAGATAAAGATAAAAAAACAAAAAATAAAGTTTAAGCTATTGATTTCTATTTATCTTATAATTTGGATAATCATATCTTCTTTTATTATATTGAAATTAAGGATTGAGCATAGAAAACAAAGTAATTCAGAAAAAAGAATAACTGAAACTAGAAATTGTAGATAAAGATAAAAAAATAAAAATAAAGAAATCACAAAAAATGAAATTGTGGATAAAGATATCTAATTGTCTTAAAATTTGGATTTTATGAACAACATTTGATCTTCTTTTATTATATATCTTTTATATAATTGTTTATTTATTTATTTATTTATTTTTTGGAATATGAACTAATTTTACGTAGTTTTGCAAGCGCCCTTATTATAAGTATAGAATAGGTTTTTGCTTTAAAAAAGAATTATATAAATAGGAAAAAAAAAGTTATGGATTAGTATTTACTTATTTCTTTATATTTATTAATATTGTATAATATTTTCTTAGTATTAACTGGAATCGATAAAAACATAGAAATTACAAAAGAAACAAATAAAGAAATCACAAAAAAAAAAAAAAAAAAAATAATTGTGGATAAAGATAAAAAATGAAATAAAGTTTCAACTATTGGTTTTTATTTGTCTTATAATTTAGATTTTATGAACAGTAATTTATCTAACAACTAATTCGCTGTTAATCATATCTTCTTTTATTATATTGAAATTAAGTGATTAGAAAAAAAAAAAGAATAATTAAAACCACAAATTGTAGATAAAGATAAAAATTAAAAATAAAGAAATCACAAAAAATGAAATTGTGGATAAAGATTTCTAGTTGTCTTAAAATTTAGATTTTATGAACTATATTTGATCTTCTTTTATTATATATTCTTTTATATAATTGTTTTTTTTTTCTTTTTTTTTTTGAATATGAACTAACATTATGTAGTGTTTGTTGTATGAGCCCTCATTATAAGTATAGAATAGATTTCTGCTTTAAAAAAGAATTATATAAATAGAAAATAATAATAATAAAAAGTTATGGATTAGTGTTTACTTCTTTCTTTATATTTACTAATATTGTATAATATTTTATTAGTATTAATTGGAATTGATAAAACATAGAAATTACAAAAAATAAAAATAAAAATAAAAAATAAAATAAAGAAATCACAAAAAATAAAACAAATTTGTGGATAAAGATAAAAAATGAAATAAAGTTTTAGCCATTGATTTCTATTTGTCTTATAATTTAGATTTTATGAACAGTAATTTATCTAACAACTAATTCGCTGTTAATCATATCTTCTTTTATTATATTGAAATTAAAGATTAAGCCTAGAAAACAAAGTGATTCAAGAAAAAAGAATAAATGAAACCAGAAATTGTAGATAAAGATAAAATAATAATAATAATAATAATAAAGAAATCACAAAAAAAGAAAAAAAAAGAAAAGAAATTGTAGATAAAGATAAAAAATGAAAATAAAGTTTCAGCTGCTGATTTCTATTTGTCTTATAGCTATAGTTTGGATTTTATGAACAACATTTGGACTTCTTTTATTATATTTTCTTTTATATAATTGTTTTTTTTTTTTTTGTTTTTGAATAAGTACTAATATTATATAGTGTATGTAGTGTTGTATGTAGTCTTATTATAAGTATAGAATAGATTTCTACTTTAAAAAAGAATAATATAAGTAGAATTTTTTTTTTTTTTTTTTTTTTAAAAGTTAGAGATCAGTGTCTAAGTTTTTTTATTTATTTATAAATATTTAATAATATTGCATAATATTTTCTTAATATTATTTGGAATCAATAAAATATTAAAATTACAAAAGAAACAAATATAGAAATCACAAAAAAAAAAAAAATATATATATATTGTAGATAAAGACAACACTATTTAACAATTAGCTTAGCTTTTATTTCCATTCAATTTTTGTTATTGAATATTAAATAAGCATTTTGTGTATATACCACGAATAGTTTGACTAACGTGTGATGTAGTTTGTTACCCTTAATTAGCTATGCTTTGTTTTATTTTCCTAACTTTTCCAAAAGGAGTGACATAATAATATTCTTCTCTTTTATATTTGTTATAGTAATTTTTTTTTTTTTGGTGATATGGATTTTTATTTTATATATATAAAAAAAAAAACATCAATTCTACCAAGAAAGATATATAAAATTAGTAATATCTATTATTGTTTCACATGTTAAAACATAACTAGGACAAACAAGCACCCGTTGTTCTAAACAAAATCATTAGGAAAAGATACACCTTTTGGCTAAAACTCAATCATTTCAATTTAGTATTAGGGCGACAAATTTACACGGTCAATGGTATAGAGATGAAAACCCTCAATACATCTCCCGTGCACCATTCAAAGGTAACAAATTACAATAAACTAAAACAACATTCTACACTAAGCTTTTAATTTATGTCAATCTCATTTTTTTTTTCAACAAACTTGAGGTAACAAATTTTTTTATAGATCATAGGAAGATGAAGATATTCATATTACAAATTCAAATCATTTTCAACCTTTGACTCCATTGAAAAGAGGAAACGAAGATGGCATAGAAAGTAGCTCTGGCAAATAATCTAAAATAAAGAAATCAAAGAAGTAAGCTTCACATATATTATTTTAAATATATAAAATTTAAATTGGTGTTACTTTTATTTAATTGGTTTTTCTTTTCGATACAGGTTGAAGATGAAGATTGAAACACAAAATATATCGATTTTACGGTACAACAATTGTAGGCTGCATTTAACTTAGCTTATTTAATACAATGACAAACATAAACTTTTTTTTTTATTTATTTCCATAATGAATTAATTTTATATAATCGTTAGTTATTGTATTAGTATGAAATTATGAAACAAATTATGGTGTGTTCAATATTAATCTAGAGGGGGGGTGAATAGATTTTATCCGATTTTACCAAATTTTCGTTAATGGTCAAGATTACGAAAATACCCTCCACTAGTCAATATACAATAGCAAGTGTAATATGGTGCGGAAATTAAAAGACACTTGATATTTACGTGGAAACCCTCTCGGGAAAAACCACGGGCTATGTAAGTGAGCCACACTTGAACCTCGAATCCACTAAATGTGTAAAACGATTACAACCTAATCCCGGAAGTAATCACACACCTACCTACTCCCGGTATAAGTGAACCTAGTCCCAATGCTTGTGATTTATGCAACCTAATCCCGGAAGCAACACAAGACTTAGTTCTCAATGAAGAGAAAACAACCTAAGTGAATATATGAAATACTCAAAATGCAACAAGAGCAAGGCAACTCTATATGCTTACCTAGAATGATGATATATCAATGAAATCAATCCTAGATATCAAAAGCTAAATGACATATCATAAAGCTTAGCTAGAAGTTATCAATCACAAAACAATCCTAGCTATCAAACAATGTCAACATGTCCAAACATGTGAACTCAATTAGTTGTAGAGAATTTCTAACAACATAATTGTCAATTAAATCCACAAGAACATTCAATTAAGCTTGACTAGATAAATAAACATTAATCTATCAACCTAATCATCAACCAATTGTACAAGAATGTTCTAGGGTTAGCTATTTAGGGAAAATCATCCTAATCATGTAAGCTATCACAAACAAAACCCAATCATGTCATAACTTCACTAAACATGCAATAAGAGTGAAGATTTGCTAAACTAAGCAATAAAAGACATGTCTTGACTAAGATAGAACAATAAATGAAGATGTTGAGTTTGTTCTACTTACCAAGTCATAAATGAAGAAGACCCATGGAAGATTGATGCATGAAACATGTTAGATGCACATGGGTTTTGGGTTTGGAGAGTTAAAGAAGCAAGATTGAAGCTTTCTCTCTCTAGGGTTTGAGTTTCTCACTCTAAGGTCTGATTTTGAGCTCTCAAAAACGAGCAAGGAAGAAGATGATACTTATATAGGACCCCTAGATGAAATGACGTCGTTTTGAAAAAATTTGCAAAAGAACGCCCATTTTGCGCCCTGTTCTGCGGCCTTGACCGCAGAACACAAGGGCGCAGAAATGCACCTGACAGATTTTGCGGCCCCTAAACGAAAAAACCAAGGGCGCAGAAAAGAGGACAGAGAGTATGAATTCTGATCCTTATTCTGCGCCCTTATTTCTGCGGCCTTGGCCGCAGAACAGGGCGCAAAATTGCACCTGATGGTGTTTCCTAAAAAGAAAAATATGATGTGTAATTCCAAGCAAGATGCACCCATATGGACAAGAATGAAGAGAGATTAAATGAGCAATTCATGCATACACACAATAAAGACACAACACATTCAAGAATAAGAATTATGCAAGTGTTGTGTGTGTGTGCATCTATTTCTCTTCATTGTAAGAAACACTAAGTATAATACCTTTGGAGTGCTTCTTCCCTTGAAGTCTTGAAAAGGGCCTTTGAGCATGATCTTCAATCACCTAACTACCCTTACAATTCAAACCCCCAATATGTGGTTTGTCTACGAAATAAGCCAATCAACAATAGGAATCCTTACAATCTCCCCCTTTGGCTATTTCGTGACAAAACCACCACTCACATTGATCCTCACAAGATAAAAGAAACTTCGGGAAATTCTACATTACAAAGTACAAAGAGATAAGAAAATAAAACTTCAAGTCTTCAATCTCTTGTAGAATAACCAAACCTTCAAAACAATTAGATTACACTTCCAAAGCAAGTGTATGTGAGATGATCAAGTGAAAGAAAAACAAGCATTTGCATATGAATCTTTTAACCACAATATCATGCAATGTATGAGTATGCAATGCTCCCCCCAAAGGGTTACTCTCTCTCAAACTTCTCCCCAAAGCATACACAATGCTCCCCCTATATCTCTCAAGACTTCTCCCCCTTTTTGTCATGAGATAGGCAAAGGAGCTCCCCCTATTTGGTTGCTTTAGCAAAGAGAGCTATTTGCACAAAAGGCATTTGCATAATCATATAAACGATCTTTATGCAATTCAAGAATTGAGAGAGATTCAAGGAGATTTTATTCACAGAAAAGTGTGTGTGTGTAAAAATTGCTTAGCATGTAATACAAGCACTATTGAGCTCATGCATAAGAATCAATCAAAGCAACAATCAACAGGTTTTCCAAATGAAGTCAAACCAATTAGAGCCCTGTTGTTATGACAAGAAGATATATATCCAAGCATTTGTGTGCAGAGTGTACTAATCACATCAAAAAATATATCATCTTTTCTACATTGCAAGACACATCATCAATCAACAATTTTGAGGTCTTTATTAAGCAATGCATCACACACATCATCAAACACATTTCAACTTTTCTGTTTTTCTCCTTTATCCTAGAAAGCATGTATTTCTGTTTATCATGCTAATGTAACTCTCTTGAAGGCTTTCACTCGGTTTCAAATGAGTAGCCATTTCCTACATTGGGCGGCTGCACGTCATATTGCCAGTAGCCCTTTTTCAAGAGAGAGCTTAAGAATGCATATCAAAGAATCATGAACATGGAGAATAATTTGAGGTCAATCACATGTACTAACAAGTAGAACATTCCTCAAATGGATAAGCACACTCAAGCAAAAATAGAAATCATGCAGTACATGCTAGGCAACCGTGCAAGGTGTTATTAAAAACATTATTAAAGCATTAATCAATGTTATTCACCAAGCATTCTCAAACAATCATAAAAGAGCATAAAAGAAGTTAACTTTTTGCATATGACAATTCATGCAAGTTTGCTCTCTTTGCTTGAGCTCCCCTTATTGGGGTCAAATACTAGAACTCATCACTCCACAAGACATATTCCAATAGATCTACTAAGAGTTTTAAATCGAGTAGCATCTAGAGGTTTTGTAAACAAGTCGGCTAGTTGATCATTTGTACCTACATGCTCAAGTACAATGCATTTATTTTCAACTAGTTCTCTAATGAAATGATGACGGATGTCAATATGCTTAGTTCTAGAATGTTGAACCGGATTCTTGGAAATATTAATAGCACTCATGTTATCACAAAAAAGAGTGAGTGTACCTTGGTTGAATCTGTAGTCTACTAGCATTTGCTTCATCCATAGGAGTTGTGTGCATCCACTCCCCGCGGCTATGTACTCGGCCTCCGCCGTGGACAAGGAGATTGAGTTTTGCTTCTTGCAAAACCAAGAAACAAGATTGTTTCCAAGGAAAAAGCAACCGCCCGATGTGCTTTTCCTATCATCACAATTTCCGGCCCAATCCGCGTCACTAAAGCCTACAAGACTAGCATTAGTGTCAAATGAGTACCAAATCCCATAGTTAGAAGTCCCATTCACATATCGAATGATTCTCTTGACGCAAGAGAGATGGGACTCCTTGGGATCGGATTGGTACCTAGCACACACACCCACACTAAAGGATATGTCGGGCCTACTTGCGGTCAAATAAAGCAAGCTTCCTATCATACCCCTATAAAGTGTTTGTTCTACACTTTTACCACTAGCATCTTTGCTTAGTTTCAAAGTGGTGCTCATGGGTGTGTTACAATGTTTGGCTTTCTCAAGACCAAACTTCTTCACTAGGTTTTTGGCATATTTGGCTTGGGATATGAAGATCCCATCACTTAATTGCCTAATTTGCAAACCTAGGAAGTAACTAAGCTCACCAACAAGACTCATCTCAAATTCATGAGACATAACATCAACAAATTGTTGGACTTTGGTGTTGTTGGTGGATCCAAACACTATATCATCAACATATATTTGAGCTATAAAAAGCTCATCATTGTCTTTCTTGATGAATAGTGTCTTGTCAACACTACCTCTTGTGTAGTCATTGTTGACAAGAAATTGAGTGAGGCGCTCATACCAAGCCCTCGGTGCTTGTTTCAACCCATAAAGAGCCTTCTTGAGGCGATAGACATGGTTGGGGTGGTGTGCATCCACAAACCCCTTGGGTTGCTCAACAAACACTTCCTCTTGCAAGAAGCCATTGAGGAAGGCACTCTTAACATCCATTTGGTGCAATTTGAACTTGTGCACACAAGAGATGGACAAGAGAAGCCTAATGGACTCTAGGCGGGCAACGGGAGCAAAAGTCTCCTCAAAGTCGATACCCTAAATTTGAGAGTACCCTTGTGCAACAAGTCTTGCCTTGTTACGCACTACGTTGCCATCCTCATCGGATTTGTTCCTATATATCCATTTTGTGCCTATGACATTAGTGGTCTTAGGCCTAGGAACTAGAGTCCAAACCTCATTCCTTTCGAATTGGTTTAGCTCTTCTTGCATGGCAAGAACCCAAAACTCATCATTTAGAGCTTCATCAATCTTTTTGGGTTCTATTTGAGAGGTGTAGCATGTGAAGCTAATACGATTAGCTATTTGCCTTCTAGTCCTAACACCCTCATTCACATCTCCAATAACATCCTCTTTGTTATGGAGTCTTCTAACCCATGGAGCGGGTTCATTAGAGTCCAAGTTAGGAACTCTATCAATAGGTTGTGTGTCATTTTCAACAACATTGGATGTCCCCACATTAGGAGTCACAACAACCTTCTTCAAAGGAGAATCATCACTAAGAATAACCTCCTCCTCATGATTACTACACTTGAGCCTTTCATCATCAAATACAACATTAGATGATTCCATAACACTTAGAGTTTTCTTATTGAAAACTCTATAGGCTCTACTATTCAAGGCATAGCCAATAAAGATACCTTCATCACTCTTAGCATCAAATTTGCCAAGTTGATCTCGGTCATTTAAAATGTAGCATTTGCTTCCAAATGTGTGGAAGTAGCTAACATTTGGCCTCTTGCCTTTCCATAACTCATAGGAGGTATTCCTAGTACCGGGCCTTAGGAAAACTCTATTTCCTATGTAGCAAGCCGTGTTGATGGCTTCGGCCCATAAATTCCTAGACACATTGTTGCTAAGCAACATCACACGGGCCATCTCTTGAAGGACCCTATTTTTCCTCTCAACAACTCCATTTTGTTGAGGTGTTCTAGGAGCCGAAAACTCATGGGAGATACCTATACTATCACAATAGGTTTCAAAAGAAGCATTCTCAAATTCCCTCCCATGGTCACTTCTAATCCGTTTTATGCTTTTAATGTTAGAATTCATTTCATTTTGAAGTTTAGTACAAAGCATTTTAAACTTATCAAAAGTTTCAGATTTTTCTCTAAGAAAATATGTCCATGTGAACCTAGAGAAATCATCTACACAAACAAAAATGTATCTCTTTCCACCCAAGCTCTCGGTTTGCATAGGACCCATAAGATCCATATGGAGAAGCTCTAGAGGCTCCTTGGTGGAGAGATACTTGCCCTTTTTATGCATGCTTTTAGTTTGTTTTCCTTGTTGACAAGGTCCACAAATACCATTGGCTTTCTTCCCAAGCTTAGGGAGGCCACGCACACATTCAAACTTTCCAAGGGTCCGTAGATCCCGAAAGTTCATGTGGCCAAGTCTTTCATGCCACAACTCAATTTGCTCATCCTTGGACACATTGTTTGAGACTATTCTAGCTTCAAGACAATAGCAATTGTCGCTAGATCTCATACCTTTCAATAAGGTTTGTCCATCGGGCTTTAAGATAGAGCAATTCTCTTTGCTAAACAAGACGGAATATCCTTCATCACTAAGATGAGAAATGCTAATCAAATTGGCTTTCAAGCCATCAACAAGTAAAGCATTGGATAAAGAGGACAATCCGGGAACGGAAATGGTTCCTTTCCCTATGACTTTCTTTTTGGATCCATCACCAAAAGTGACATTTCCTCCTTCCTCCATAACAAGAGTCTCAAAGAAACTCTTGTTTCCCGTCATGTGCCTAGAGCACCCACTATCAAGATACCAAAGATTAGAAGAATTTGCCTTCAAGGCAATTTGTGCAACATGGCAAACATTTTCATTCTTCCTAATCCATTTAAGAACAACATTTTCTTTCTTAATGGTCTTTGGTACATGGGCTCTAGATGTCCTAGGATCATGCAAATTAGTCATATCATTCCTAGGAACATGCATCTTGGCTCTAGTCTTTCTCTTCTCAATCATGCTTCTAGTTCTACACATTTTAATATATCGAAAGCAATTTGGTCTTATGTGACCATTAAAACCACAAAAGTGACAAATTGGAATGAATTGAGGAATCATACCTTGTCTTTGAGCTTGCATGGAAGTCTTCCTATGTCTTTGTGGTTGAGAGGGTTCAATCCATCTTCTTTGTTGAACCGGTCTATCTTGCTTCCCTTTTTGAGCCAATAGATGAGGAATGTTGGCTTGAGGTTGTCTCCTTGGTGCAACCTTCACTTGTGCACTTTTTGAGCTTTGTCCTAGATCTATTTTCTTCCTAGGAGTGTGCACCGGAGAAGCTTCTATGTTGCCCAAGCTCTTAACAAACACGGTCTTCTTAGAGGAGGTGGTCTCTTGACAATCTTCAAACCCAAGACCTCTCTTGTCACATGGACTCTTTCCAACACCAAGCATGTGATCTAATTTTTTGGTGCTAGAGTCCATCCTAGTAAGTGACTTCTTAGCTTCAACAAGCTCCCTCTTCAAACCTTCTTCATTCCTCCTAGATAAAGCTAACTCCTCTTTTAGCTTATCTTCTCTCTTCTTAAGTCTTTCCACTTCTTCACTTAGGAGATCATTGTGAGATGACAGCTCAAGATTTTCTTCTCTCAACATCTTGATCTTCTTAGTGGTTTTCATCTCTAAGCTCCTAAACTCCTTAAGATATTCAACTAACACTTCTTTCTCCACATATCCATTAGTGGAGTTAGCATCGGAGTCATCTTCACTAGAGTCACTTTCCCTTTGACTCTCTTCCTCTTTTTCACTACCACTTTTGCTCTTGTGAGAAGAGGCAAAAGCTAGGAAGTTAGCCATGATGTCTTCATCATCCGAAGAATCATCTTCTTCATTGGAGTCATCACTACTTCCACTCCAAGTGGCGGCCATCACTTTTCCCTTCTTCTTTTCCTTGTGATTAGCACATTCGGGAGCAAAGTGACCAATCCCGCCACACTCAAAGCAACGGACCCCTTTCCTTTCGGTCCTCTCTTGCCTTGGTTCAAACTTCTTGAAGGGAACCTTTTTCTTGTCTTGGCCTCTAAAACCAAATCCCTTCTTTCCAAACTTCATAACCTTGTTGAATCTTTTCACAAACAAGGCCATGTCTTCATCCGAGTCATTCTTCACCTCCTTTTCATCCTTAGAAGCTTTCAAAGCAATACCCTTTTGCTTTTTAGGAGGAGTAGTGCTAGGAACCTTCCTAGACTCATAGGCTAGAAGTCTTCCAATGACTTCACTCGGCTTCATATCCTTATATCCACTATTTTCTTCTAAAGCCGTCACCTTTGACTCAAACCTATCCGGTAAGGATCTCATAATCTTTTGTTTAATCCTCCTATCCGAATAAGGATCACCAAGTTGATGACTTTGGTTGACTATGTCCATCAACTTGATCTCGAAGTCGTTGAAGCACTCATTCTCCTCCATCTTGAGCATCTCAAATTGAGTTTGGAGAACTTGAAGCTTGGAGTCCTTCACAACTTCGGTTCCCTCATGAGCAACTTCTAGGATTGTCCATGCCTCCTTAGCAACCCTAGTGTTTTGAATCAACTTGTATTGATTCTCATCCATGGCACATAGGATGGCATGCATAGCCTTCCTATTCCATTTTGACGCCTCAAATTCTTGTGCACTCCATTGTGCCTTAGGCTTCAAAACTTCTTCTCCTCCACCCGTAGGAGTCATCATGGGAAGATCATATCCATCTTCAACCGACATCCATGCTCGGTCATGAAGTTGACATATGTAGGATTCCATCTTCCCTTTCCATGAGGAGTAATTCAATCCGGTGAGAAGAGGAGGACGTGTGCTAGAAGCCCCCTCGTTGCTACCACCGTTTCCACTCATTGTGTTTATGAATGAAATGAAATGAATGCACAATGTATGAATGAACAAAAATCACACAAATGCAAAACACACCAAAATGAGCAAGGATCACCTATGTATATCTAGGAACCCGCTCTGATACCAATTGAAACAAATTATGGTGTGTTCAATATTAATCTAGAGGGGGGGTGAATAGATTTTATCCGATTTTACCAAATTTTCGTTAATGGTCAAGATTACGAAAATACCCTCCACTAGTCAATATACAATAGCAAGTGTAATATGGTGCGGAAATTAAAAGACACTTGATATTTACGTGGAAACCCTCTCGGGAAAAACCACGGGCTATGTAAGTGAGCCACACTTGAACCTCGAATCCACTAAATGTGTAAAACGATTACAACCTAATCCCGGAAGTAATCACACACCTACCTACTCCCGGTATAAGTGAACCTAGTCCCAATGCTTGTGATTTATGCAACCTAATCCCGGAAGCAACACAAGACTTAGTTCTCAATGAAGAGAAAACAACCTAAGTGAATATATGAAATACTCAAAATGCAACAAGAGCAAGGTAACTCTATATGCTTACCTAGAATGATGATATATCAATGAAATCAATCCTAGATATCAAAAGCTAAATGACATATCATAAAGCTTAGCTAGAAGTTATCAATCACAAAACAATCCTAGCTATCAAACAATGTCAACATGTCCAAACATGTGAACTCAATTAGTTGTAGAGAATTTCTAACAACATAATTGTCAATTAAATCCACAAGAACATTCAATTAAGCTTGACTAGATAAATAAACATTAATCTATCAACCTAATCATCAACCAATTGTACAAGAATGTTCTAGGGTTAGCTATTTAGGGAAAATCATCCTAATCATGTAAGCTATCACAAACAAAACCCAATCATGTCATAACTTCACTAAACATGCAATAAGAGTGAAGATTTGCTAAACTAAGCAATAAAAGACATGTCTTGACTAAGATAGAACAATAAATGAAGATGTTGAGTTTGTTCTACTTACCAAGTCATAAATGAAGAAGACCCATGGAAGATTGATGCATGAAACATGTTAGATGCACATGGGTTTTGGGTTTGGAGAGTTAAAGAAGCAAGATTGAAGCTTTCTCTCTCTAGGGTTTGAGTTTCTCACTCTAAGGTCTGATTTTGAGCTCTCAAAAACGAGCAAGGAAGAAGATGATACTTATATAGGACCCCTAGATGAAATGACGTCGTTTTGAAAAAATTTGCAAAAGAACGCCCATTTTGCACCCTGTTCTGCGGCCTTGACCGCAGAACACAAGGGCGCAGAAATGCACCTGACAGATTTTGCGGCCCCTAAACGCAAAAACCAAGGGCGCAGAAAAGAGGACAGAGAGTATGAATTCTGATCCTTATTCTGCGCCCTTATTTCTGCGGCCTTGGCCGCAGAACAGGGCGCAAAATTGCACCTGATGGTGTTTCCTAAAAAGAAAAATATGATGTGTAATTCCAAGCAAGATGCACCCATATGGACAAGAATGAAGAGAGATTAAATGAGCAATTCATGCATACACACAATAAAGACACAACACATTCAAGAATAAGAATTATGCAAGTGTTGTGTGTGTGTGCATCTATTTCTCTTCATTGTAAGAAACACTAAGTATAATACCTTTGGAGTGCTTCTTCCCTTGAAGTCTTGAAAAGGGCCTTTGAGCATGATCTTCAATCACCTAACTACCCTTACAATTCAAACCCCCAATATGTGGTTTGTCTACGAAATAAGCCAATCAACAATGGGAATCCTTACAAATTATAATATTATTGTTGATATTTGAATGTGCACAATTTATATTTCATTGTTTCAACTCTCTTTCTATTCTTTCTATCTCTTCTCTACCAATTCATTTCCACCATTCTTCCCAATTCATATTCCCCACTATTTAACAACCTCCATTTTTAGATAACTCCCCTTACCCAATCCACCATGCAATATTGCAACCATAATCTCCCAACAGATTTTACAATGCCCACACATCATGCGGGTTACAAACTCGTGTGATAATTGAATCTAGAGAAGTAGAGTTTTTTGAGAACTTATTTTCTTGTGACAATAAATCTTAAACTCCTACTCAAATTGGAGAATCTCAAGTGGAGATGCCTCCTAAGGATGCACAACAACCAAGTGAGCCTCGTAAAAGCCAAAGAGTTAGAAAAACAAAGAATCGGGATCAGATGAAATAGATTCTCAACGTATTTCTTTCTGGTTAGTAGAATGAAATAGAGAAGAAGTTATAAGGAAAATTCCTATAATTCTTCAAATTGAGAATGATCCTAAAACATACAAAGAAGATATGTCTTCAAGAGATTCTTCTTTTTGGAAAGAGGCTATAAACGATGAAAATGATTCAATTATGTCAAACCACACTTGGGAAATTTTTGATTTGCCAACTGGTTCAAAACCAATTGGTTGCAAATGGGTGTTTAGAAGGAAATATCATACTGATGGTACCCTTCAAACTTTCAAGGCTAGATTAGTAGCCAAGGATTTCAGACAAAAAGAGGAATTGATTATTTTAACACTTATGCACCTATGGCAAGAATAACATCTATAAGGATATTGTTTTCTTTGACTTCAATCCATAACCTTTATATTCATCAAATGGATATTAAAACATCATTCTTAAATTGAGATCTCAATGAAGAGGTCTACATTGAACAACCTGAGGGTCTTTTCTACCTGAGATATAAAGTGTGCAAACTTGTAAAGTCATTATATGGCTTGAAGCAAGCACCCAAACAATGGCATAAAAAGTTTGATTATACTATTATCTCTTATGGTTTTAGTCATAATAATGCTGATAAGTGTTTATACACTAAAACTTGTGATGACTATACCATTATTGTTTGTATAGTCCCAAATTCTTCCAATATTAAAAATGCGAAATATAAGAATGAAATGAATACTTGAAATGATATAGCAATTGTATAGAAAAAATCAATACATGTGAACATCAATATACAAAAGAATCAATACAAGTAAAATATGGAAGATAACAAAAACTTAAAGCAAAAAATGAGACACAATGTTTTTTACGTGGTAAAACCTCAAAGAGGAAACATCCACGGGTTGATACCACAACCATCGGCAAAGCAAATCCACTATACGAAAAGGACTTACACACTCAAAGCTATCAACACTATGATATCCACTTCAAGCTATCACCTTCTAATCAACCCTCGAGCTAGTGATTCACTAAGCCTACTTTCTATCCAAGGTGTGTCCCACACCTCTAGAAAACAACTCACTATCCAAGGCTCACAAGCCTTTAGGAAGATTCCCTTACTTAGCAATCTAGATCAAGTGATCATAGTCAAGCTCTCCTAGCTCAACTATCCGGAGTACTAAACCCCTTGCTAAGACTTTTGCTCGGTTATCCAGAACTCATTCCTAGCCAAGTCTTCTTGCTCAATACAAAGCTTCACTCACTTTGAAAGAGACTCCAGCCTATTACAAGATAATGATCTAAGTGATTCAAATGATGCAAATCACAATTAAATAAAGCTAGATGATCAATCAAGCTCTATGTACATGCTTAAAGACATTCTAGGATATTCTATCAACAAACAATCACAAATGTTCCTAGAAATCAAAGCATGTGAATCAATAAGACCAAGATATGAATATTCAATATATCACACAAGAATCTTAGTTCTTAGATCATGAAATTAGACCTAGGCAATATCATGAGGCACATCATAAATATCATATCTAGAATTAATTTCAAGTTCAATCAAGTTTAGCTAAATATGTTCTAATGAAATCACAAAACTAAAACTCAATAATCAATCAATCATACAAACCTAGCATGTGAACTAACATCATTCTTAATACATTTCATCAATCAAATATGAAGATTAAAAGAGATGATCAAAAATGAAAGTAAGAAGAAAATGTTTCAATTACAGAAATGAACCTCGGACTGAAATCAGCTCACAACTTAAAATCATGAAGTCACTTGGCTCTGAAAATGCTTAGAGTTTGTAGCTCTCATAAAGACCAACATTTTTGGCTTTGAATCAAATGATTCGGAGTTGAAATGAGAAAGTTATGATTGAATCAAGATGATAAAAATCATGAAGAATTTTCTGCACACTTTCTTTCTTTTCAATTTTCTTCAAGTTATATTTTGGAGGGAAGGAAAATGTTTTTAAAAGAGAGAGAGAGGGAAAGGAAGCACCAATGAACGTGTGACACATCACAACCATGTGTGGGGCGTGTGTGCCACACGTGGGTAGAGATGTGCTCTGGCCGTGTGTCACGCGACCTCTACACATGAGCCCTCAAGCTTGGCCTTTGGCCATGCTTGCTCTTCTCGCGCTCCGTACGCGTTCTTCGACTGTATCCGGGCCTCCAAACTCCAATTTTGAATAAGTTTTTCCGATTACGAATCATGACTCCCTCACGCACAACGACGACTATGAAAATTTGACAACATGTTGAGGATTAATCTTAGAAAATGACGATGAAGACAACTCAATGAATGAGAATGCAAAATAGCATAGCTATATCGTATGGACTCAAAACCTAATGAATGAGTAACTGAAATGATTGGAACTCAATAAGGAATCAAATAAGATCACGTTCAAGTCTAAAATACAAGAAACATAAACAAATAAATACTATGCAATACAAGCATGCCATATCCAAGTGATAGTGAGAAAACATGCAATTCTACAAGATTGTCAACATTAAGATAAATGCATGTGCATACTTAATTGTGTGTGAATGTGTTATACCAAATGTTTGAACAATGATGCAGGGACACATATGTATGGATTGTGTGTGCGCGCGCTTATGCCTTATAAGAAAAAGAAGAATCTTGATACCTTAGCATCCAAGTATGCGATGTTCCCCTTGAAGACGAAATTTGCACAAGATGTTGCTTCTTCACCTTTGAAGCTTCTTTCTTCCATGAATCACCTAAGCAACAACTATTACAAATATAGAGAGTTTTGCAATGGAATCAAGCCAATACAAATCAAAGATCTTACAGTGTAATATAAATGAAGAGAATTCTATCATCCACATTTAAGATGAAAGATCCTAGACAAGTTAATACTATTTTGGGTATCAAAGTAAGGCAAACTAGTGGGGGGTTTTGTGTTAAGTCAATCTCATTAAATTGAGAAGATACTTAACAAACACAGCCATCTAAAAATTAAAGAGGCAAATGCCCCATTCGATTCAAGTGTTAAAATTGTTGAGAATAAGGGAGAGCATTGGCTCAACTCGAGTACGTAATTGCAATTGAGAGTTTAATGCATGCTACACAATATATAAGGGTAGACATATCATTTGCTGTTAGTAAACTTAGCAGATTTACTAGCAACCCTATTATGGAACATTTGAAGGCTATTGGTAGAGTTCTTGGTTATCTTAAGAAAACTAAAGAACTAAGTCTCCAATATTCAAAGTTTCTTATTATACTTGAAGGATATACAGATGCCAGTTGAATATTTAATGTAGAGAGATAACAAATCTACTACATGATGGGTATTTACTCTTGGAGGTGGTGCAATTTCTTGGGGATTAAAGAAACAAACTTTCATCACAAATCGACTATAGAGTCTGAGTTCATTGCCTTAGCAGCAACAAGGAAAGAGGCTGAGTGGCTGAGGGATCTTCTTTTAGAAATCCTATTTACCTCGAGGAACTTATCGTCTATCTCTATACATTATGATAGCCAAGCCATTCTAGCTCATGCATACAGTGGAGTGTATAATGGGAAGTCAAGACACATTAGTCTTAAACATGATTATGTGAGACAATTAATTCAAAGTGGAATTATTGCCATCACATATGTGAGATCAAGTGAGACCCCAGTTGAGAGTACTTGTCTAATGGTATTATATCTTTGACGTATACGTCTAGACTTACCACTATACATATTACTCTGTGCCTTTCCTATTGTAGATTGACTATTACAGTGGATTTAAATTAATGGCACTATGGAATATCCTCCAAGAATTGGTGTAGCCATTCAGCCTCCTCACCACATTTATCTAGAGCAATGAATTCAAAATCTATTGTGGATTTGGCTATACATGTCTGTTTGGAGGATTTCCAAGATATGACTGCACCTCTTAATGTGAATAAATAACCATTAGTAGACTTTAAATCTTTCATATTAGATATTTTGTTTGCATTACTGATGAGCCGTCGTGCACTCACAAAAAATGATATAATTTTGTTTAATCTTTGAAAACCCTTTTAAGCCACTTAATCCTTTAAAATGTGATTTAATAGCAAATGGTAAGCAAGTTCGTTCCACAGGGATATGGAGTGCTAATTAGATAGATTGACTAATCTTGGATAAGTACTAATCATAGTGTTTGATAGATGTGTGGTTTCAAAAACCACCAATGCTAACTACTAAATTGAAAATACACAAATGTTATGAAAAATAGAATACTCAACAACCTTGATAAGAATAGTGATGAAAACAATTAATAAGATAACTAGGGAATAGATCGATTAACAATTGAATGTGGGTAATGCCATATAGCTATTTTAATGTACCAATCTCTTTATGTTAACCACTAAAGGCTTAGATTAGTGGGGTTGATATACCCACCACTAATCTGTCCTATTCAATGGGTTCTTAATCACATAAGGAGTGTCAATCCAAATATAAATATATAACATATTACTCTACTCAAGATTGCAATTAATAAGTGATATACAAGTCAATTACATAATGAATAGAATCTAATAATTTGAATGAATAGAACACATAAGAGATTCATTACAAGCTAAAGCTAATACCCACAACCAATTGGTCCTCAAATCTATCCCCTAGATTAGGGGTTTAGTTACACATATTAGCAATAAATGAAAAGAAGTAAATAGTAAGGAAATCACCCTTGGGCCTCCTTCTTTAAGCTTGATCCTTCTTCTCCTTTATGCTCCTAAATGCAAGGAATGGAAGTAGAGGATATTTCTTGAAGTGTAGATGTTTTGGTGGAAAGTGACAAAGGAATTTAGGTGGAGAAATGGTAGGAGAGGAATGATTAGGGAAGTAGTCAAGGTTTGGTGTTGAGGTTTGGATGGGATTAGATGAGTATAAGTAAAGAAATGGGGGATGAGGAATGGTGTGCCATGGATGAGAAAGCTAGATCTCAATGTAAGCAATTTGGTGCTCTCTAAGGTTTGGATCTCCCTCTGAAGATGAAAGGCCGTTCGATATATACACACTCTTGGACATGTACTGATAACTGCTTGATTCGTTGATGTGGCGCCAAGTTCGCTATTTTGTCGCTATGGCGACCCTAGTGCGTAAAACGGTTAGATGCAAAGGTCGCCATGAACACCATCTTTTTCACCATTTAGCAAGTGGCGACCATGAGCAAATTGTGAAGAGGTCCACTTGCACATGAAGGTCGCTATGGCGACCATATGTGGCGACTCTACAAAGTGTGAAGAGGTCGCCACTTGCACATGAAGGTCGCTATGGCAACCATATGTGGCGACCCTGCCTAAATGTGTGAGGTTGCCATTTGCAAGGGTGGGTCGCTATGGCGACCCCAAATGGCGACCCACCTGATGCATTTTTGAGACTTTCTATCGCCATGGCGACCAAGTGGCGACCAAGTGGTGACCTTCTGAAGCTCTGAATAATCCTCTGTCGCCATGTCGACCATGTAGCGGCCTCCTCTTGCCTAAGTGGTGAAAATGCCCTATTTCTTCCCATTTGTGAGCCTTTTTGCACACAAGTCCTCCACTTCATCCCAATTGCTCTTGAAACCTGATAAAACATGAAACACTCAATTTAACACCATTCAACACGGGGAAATGCCCGAGAATCAAGCAAAAAGAACCGGAAATGAGGGCCAAAATCATACCAATTTTGGCTTGATCAATTACTATATCCTTTTAGAACAACAAGATATCCAGTATAATGGATTCTATAATTACGAGTGAATCATAAGTATCTTAGTACTTTAACTATTCCTTTCCAATGATCGAATCCTGGATTACTCATGCATCCACTTAGTTTAATAAATGCATTAGTTATGTTTGGTCTTGTACAACTCATTAAGTACATCAGACTTCCTATCACTCTAGAATAATCCAGTTGAGAGATACTCTCATCTTTATTATTGGATATGTGTAGATTTGTATGTACTAATGTTTTGGATACCCTAGAATCATTCTTGTTAAATTTCTCAAGAATCGTGTTAACACAGTGTGACTAGGGATGGCAATGGGTCGGGTTCAGGTCGGGTCCTATTGGACTCGGACCCGGACCTGACAAAAAAAATTGGACCCGGACCCGAACCCAGACCCACAAAAAAATTCGGGTTCGGGTTCGGGTTTGGACCCGCGGGTCTTAGGAAGACCCAGACCCGATCGAGGACCCATGAAAATTCATGGGTCTGGGTCTGGACCCGCGGACCCTTGGACCCACGATCCAAAAAAAAAAAAAAAATAATAAATAAATATATATATATACTTAAATATATAAATAACTAAATAAAAAAATTAATAAATATAGGACATAAAAGGGAAATATTATTATTTGCATTCAATTTCAATTTCAAAATTTTCAAAAATTTTTTTTAACCCACTCACTATTCGGGTCTAATATTTTGGACCCGAATCCGACCCAAGACCCGAATGTGAGGACCCAAACCCGACCCACGGGGGTGGGGTCCGGATCGGGTCTCGCGGGTCTGGGTCTAATTGCCATCCCTAAGTGTGACTGACTTAGAATGAGCCTGTTTGATGTTCTTGAGATTTTTATTCCCAACATTACATCCACTAGTTCCATATCTCTCATGTCAAATCTTGAATTCAACATGTTCTTGGTAGATGTGATCATCTTATCATCGCTATTAACAATGAGCATGTCATCAACGTAAAGACACAAAATGACAGCCATTTTCCGTGTCTTTGTCATAAACACATTTGTCATATTTGTTGATTTTAAAACCATTTGCCATTATAGCATTATCAAAATTTTCATGCCATTGTTTAGGTGCTTGGTTTAAACCATATAAAGACTTCACCACTTATTTCCTTGTCATAAAGCGGAAAAACCCTATGTTATTCAATGTAGATTTTTTAATCTAAGTCCCTGTTTAAGAAAGCTATTTTCACATCCATTTAATGTACTTCAAGATTTCGTAATGCCTCAATTGCTAGTATCATCCTAATGGAAGTTATTCTCGTCACATGAGAATATGTATCAAAGTAATATAGGTATTCTCATTGATTGTAACCTTTAATTATAACTCTAGCCTTATACTTATCGATTGATCCATCTGCTTTCATTTTCCTCTTGAAAATCCATTTGGACCCTAGCGGTTTACATCTCAAAGGAAGATCCACTAATTCCCAAGTATGGTTTTGTAAAATGGAATCAATTTCGCTCTTAATGGCCTCTTTCCATAAGAGTCATTTTGAAGAGTTCACATTGAAGGTTTGAGGTTCACCTTCTAGCTAATAGGTTAGAAAATCTGATCAAAAAGATTTTCCTATCTTAGGTCTTTTGCTACGTCTAGGTTCATCATCAATTCATTGTCTTTTCCTTGGTCCTCACTACTTTCAATTGCAGTTTTGTGTATTCGTTTAGATGAACTTGCTTCATCTTTGGATTTATATGGAAATACATGTTTAAAGAACGATACATTTATAGATTCCATTATCATATTTTTGTGTATGTCTGGGATTTTATATTCATACACAAGAAACCGATAAGCACTACTGTTATCTGCATATCCAATGAAAATGCACTTAACTGTTTTCAGACCTATCTTTACCTTTTTAGATGTAGGTACGACCATTTTAGCAAGACACCCCCACATTCGTAAGTATTTATATGAAGGTTTTCTTTCTTTCCATTCATGGTGCCTTACTTAAAAGATAATTGCTAGATAATACAGCTTCCCCCCACATGTTTTGAGGTAATGTAGAACTTATCAGAATGGCATTCACCATTTCCTTTAAGGTACGAATTTTCCATTCAGCAACACCATTTTACTAAGGTGAATAAGGTGCGCATAGAATTCACCAAATGACGCTTTATACTCACCACCTTGGTCACTTTTCAACACCTTAATTTTCTTATTGAATTAATTTTCTTATTGAATTGGTTTTCAACCTCATTCTTATAAAGAACAAATTTCTCTATCGTTTCGTTCTTACTTTTTAGCAAATACACATAACTATATTTTGTGCTATCATTGACAAAAGTAATAAAATACTTATTTTCACCCATTGTTTGTACAAATTTCATTCACATGCATCACCATGAATTAAATCAAGGGGTTCATTGTTCCTTTCAATAGTTTGGAATGATGACATTGTCAATTTTGCCTCAACACAAATTCCATATTTATGTTTGGAATCAACATGACAAGTGGGTATATGATTTAAGTTAATTAATCTGTGCAGTGTATCATAATTAACGTGTCCTAGTATACCATTCTATAAATTGAAAGACTCAAGCAACTAAGCAAAAGAATTATTCTTATTCATATTTCGCTTAACAATGGTTACATTGAGCTTAAACAACTTATCACTTACATAACCCTTACCTATATACATTTTCCGTTTAGTTATGATAACTTTGTCTGACTCAAACTCCATCTTGAAGTTATGTTGGTTTAGCAACGAATCGGACACCAAGTTCTTGCGAATTTCAAGCACATACACCACATTATTCAAGGTTAGCTCTTTCCCAGATGTCATCTTCAGGATCACTAGGCCTTGACCCATGTTAGATGTAGCTGAGTTGCCTATATATAGCTTATCCCCATTCATAATTGGTTCGAAGGTATTGGACATCTCCATGTTTGAGCATATGTGCAAGTGGCCCCAATGTCTATCAACCATTCTATTGGGTTAGACCTAAATAGATTCACTTCAGACACAACCATAGATAGATTTATCTTAGAGACATCTTTTGAGATGCTTGCCACCACGTTTGCCTTGTGGTTCTTATTCTTCTTTGAAAACCTGCACTCAGAAGACTTGTGACCCATTTTGTCACAATTGAAACACTTTCCTTAAAGTTGGAACTTCGGCTTCTTGGAGACTTTTGGACCCAATTTGATCCACCCTTTTCCTGGCTTGTTTTTCTTGAACTTGGAACTATGTCTAAGCTCCACAAAATTAGTATTTGCTTTAGGTAGATTGAATTCCTTGAAACTAATAATGCATGGTGTGTATAAACTATTTAGAGGGGGGGGGGGGGGGGGGTGGGGTTAATAGATTTTAAACTATTATTACCAATTTTCGCGATTAGTCAATATTATGAAAATACCTCAATCTAATCAAAGCAATAAATCAAGTGTAAAATACGGAATTTAAATAACACTTGATTTTTACGTGGAAACCTTCAACAGGGAAAAACCACGGGCTGTTATGTGCACCACACACGAGCCTCGAATCCACTAATTGTAATGGTGTTTACAACCTAGGTTGACCTCAACCTCTCATGGTCTATAACTCACCATCACTACCCGTAGGCCTATAAAAGTGAACCTAGTCTAATTTGCTTGCATTACTCACCGGTAGACACAAGACTTACTTCTCAATGAAGAGATTAAACAATCTAATGTGAAAAATATGATATTCAAAGAGCAAGTAATGCTAGGTTACACTAAATGCTTATCTAGGATGAAAGATAACAATAATCACAATCCAAGATATCAATCTTTGCTATATGACATGGCATAAAACATAGCTATATAAGATAGGACAATCCTAATAATAGCTATCAAAATACAACACTCAAACATTCAACACTTAAATCTCAATCTTGTAAATAGAAATTAATCTAAGAACATACAAGTTATCAATGAGATAAATAGCTAAGTAAAACCACTACGATTAGATGAAATTAGTGTTCAACTTACCATAGCATGTGTGTTGATGAAAACCTATGCACTAGCACATCCTAGATATCATGGATGATGCTTAGATGATGATTTATGCATATGAATTTTGGTTCGAGTGATCAAAGATGAGTTCTTGATGTTCTCTTTGCAAATGCTCTCAATTAAAAATATGATTTTTTGAGTTAATTTGACGACCTAAGACATAACAATATATATAGGGGTCCAAGATGATGCAACGCCTTTTTGTAAAAAATAGGGCAAACCACTGCGAGTATTGCTGCCAAAGCCGTATCGATATCCACATCGGTGCACTAAAATATGCATTAGGTATATAAATCGTTGCGCCTACCACAGCAGTTATAGCAGCGGTATGCACTGGGCACAAAATGTTGTGTCTATCGCTGTGGAAAACCACAGCGGTCAACAGAGCTACAAAACAGAGCAATTCTTTACTGTGGCTACCGCTGCGGATTTCGACAGTGGTACCGATAGCGGTCTCCTGAACCATGCAAGGCTTAAGTGATAAAAATGTAATCTTAAGCTACTTAAAGGCATGACAATGAACAAATGCATGAATAGATAAACACATGAGTGCACAAACAAGAAACACACAACAAACAAGGAGTAGAGATATGCATGAGTTGTGTGTGTATGTGCAACTGGATCTCTTCCAAGCAAGTAAGCACAAGTATTTTACTTTTGTTGTGTTTCTTCTCTTGAGGTATTGAGAGGGCCTTTGTTTTGCATGAGCACCAATAATCAAAATGCCTAAGCTACCCTTACATCAAACCCCACATGTGGTTTGTCACCGAAATAAGTCAATCAAACTTTAAGGAACTAACACCTTTCTTTTCAAACTTTTTGTTGTCTTCTTTGATTCGAAGTCTGACAATAAGATATATCTTCATCTCTTTACGTTTGTGCCTAAGGTTGTTCCCAGTTAGCTTCTTAATGATAGTAGCTACTTGGAAGGTTTCACTGAAGACCATCCCCTCGGTATGAATCTCATGTAAAATCACTTGAATCTTTTAGACTTGACTAATAACTGTTTTGGAGTCCACCATCTTATAATCTAGAAATCGGCCCACCACAAATTTCTTGGATTCGACAACTTGTGTCTTATACTTTCAGTCTAATGACTCCCACAACTCTTTGGTTGTTTTCTTCACACTGTATACACTATACAAAGAGTTTGAAAGCTCATTCAGAATGTAATTGCAACATAGAAAGTCTGAATGCATCAATCCATCAATAACATTCTAGATTTGCACATCTCGCTCTTCACCACTATTGGGCTTAGGAGCCTCCTCAGTCAAGAATCTCACAAGATTCAGAGTGGTTAGGAAAACAACATCTTTTGCTGCCACCTTATGAAATTTGGACCACTAAATTTTTTAGTTTTCTCCATGTGGTTCATCGGAATCGAAACCAAGGCCATAAACGGATTTGCCGTCAGGATATTCCTTTGACCTATGTTATTGGTGAAATTTGGAGAGATGACAAGTTAGCATGATCACCACAAATATGGTTGTCAGATGTGCCACATCTTCAAAAGCCAAAACTAGGAAGATGGCCAACCTCAATTAATCAGTAGACGATTTTAACACCCAGACGGGATTGATCGGGCTAAGATAATGCGATTGAGGTAACCAGATCGATTGGGTTGAGATGGTCTAATTGTGGTAACAAGGTTGGTTGGGTCCATATACCTGATTGGGAATAAATAGCCAATCGAGGGGAAGATATCTAGTTAGGTTAAGTGGATGGTCAGTTGAGCGGCATGTGGATGATTTCGTATTTAATGCATCCATGACTCAAATACGCAAAGAAAGATCCTTATGCAAATAAGGCACCTAGAAGAACACTCCGGTAAGGAAACAACCTTCCTTATAAGAAACAGAGTTTAAATCCAACAAGGACTCGTTTAAATATACGAGAAGCAGAATAGGAAAGAAGATCAAGATGACTTCTATGAGTTAGAGTCCAATTAAACCTCATAATTTGCCATCACTTGTATAGTAAGAATTAGGGTTTCTATGCATGTATAAATAGACCATCAAAACCCCAGAATAGGGTTACAATTTGAATATCAACAAGTATACGAGAGAAATCAAGTGTGTAATTCAAAAAGATTTATAGTGCACTTTGTAAGATCTTTGATTTATATTGGCTTGATTCCATTGCAAAAATCTCTATATTTGTATTAGTTTTTGCTTAAGTGATTCGTGGAAGAAAGAAGCTTCAAAGGTGAAGAAGTAACATCTTCTGCAAATTTCGTCTTCAAGGGGAACATCGCATACTTGGATGCTAAGGTATCAAGATTCTTCTTCCTCTTGCAAGACATAAGTGCACACAAACACAATTCATTCATGTGTGTCCCTGCATCGTTGTTCAAACATTTGGTATAACACTTTCACACACATTTAAGTATGCACATGCATTTATCTCATTGTTGACAATCTTATAGATTTGCATGTTTTCTCACTATCGCTTAGATATGGCATGCTTGTGTTGTATATTGTTTATTTGTTTATGTTTCTTGTATTTTGGACTTGAACATGATCATATATGATTCATTATTGAGTCCTGGTCATTTCGGTTACTCATTCATTAGGTTACGAGTCCATACGATGTAGTTGTGCCACTTTACATTCTCATTCGTTGAGTTGTCTCCATCATCGTTTTTCGAGATGAATTCTCAATCTTTTGTCAAAATTTTATAGTCTTCATTATGCATGAGGGAGTCACGATTCATAATCAGAAAACGGATTTGAAATCAGAGTTCGGAGGCCTGAAGACGGGGGAAGAACGCGAGCGGAGAGTAGAAGAAGCAAGCGAGGCCAACGGCTAATCTTAGTGGCCACGTGTGCCACACGGCCAGCATGGCCCTCCACCCACATGTGCCACACGTGGGGCTGATGTGGCATATGCTGATTGGCTGGTTCCTTTCCTCCTCTCTCTCTCTTTTAAAAACATTTTCCTTCCCCCCAAAACATAACTTGAAGAAAATTGAAAAGAAAGAAAGTGTGCAGAAAATTCTTCATGATTTTTGTCATCTTGATTCAATCATAACTTTCTCATTTTAACTCCGAATCACTTGATTCAAAAGCCAAAAATATTGGTCTTGATGAGAGCTACAAACCCTAAGCATTTTTAGAGCCAAGTGACTTCATGATTTTTCACTATGAGCTTATTTCTGTCCGAGGTTCATTTTTGTAAGTGAAACTTTTTCTTCTTACTTTCATTTTTGATCATCTCTTTTAATCTTCATATTTGATTGATGAAATGTATTAAGAATGATGTTAGTTCATGTGCTAGGTTTGTATGATTGATTGATTGATTGAGTTTTAGCTTTGTGATTTCATTTGAACATATTTAGCTAAACTTGATTGAACTTGAAATTGATTCTAGATATGATATATATGATGTGCCTCATGATATTGCCTAGGTCTAATTTCATGATCTAAGAACTAAGATTCTTGTGTGATATATTGAATACTCATATCTTGTTCTTATTGTTTCACATGCTTTGATTTCTAGGTACATTTGTGATTGTTTGTTGATAGAATATACTAGAATGTCTTTAAGCATGTACATAGAGCTTGATTACTCATCTAGCTTTATTTGATTGTGATTTGCATTATTTGTATCACTTAGATCATTGCCTTGTGATAGATTGTAGTCTCTTTCAAAGTAAATGAAGTTTTGTATTGAACAAGAAGACTTGGCTATGAATGAGTTCCGGATAGCCAAGCAAAAGTCTTAGCAAGGAGTTTAATACTCCGGATAGTTGAGCTAGGAGAGTGTAAGTGCCTCTTTGTTGATTGGCTTATTTCGTCGACAAAACCGCAATGGGGTTCAATCTTGTAAGGGTAGCTTAGGATTGAAGATTTTCTTCTCTAATGCTTAAGGACCTCATTGTGGATTACTAGAGCTTCATGGAAGGTAACCACTTGATCTTGACTCTTTATGTGAAGAGATTTAGTTGCACACACACACACACATTTTTTATTATCTTATGTTCTATATTGTTTGTTGTGTGATTTGTGTTGTTGCATATTAGTTTTCATGCATGATCACTCTATCATTGTGTATTAACTCTTTGGCATGTTTATTGGCCTTGGAAATTGCTTGAAGGCTTTTATAGAGGTCAATTTTTACCTCATACCGCTCCCAGGACCGCTGTGTTTTTCTTCACAGCGGTAGGACAGCGGTTCGCGGACAGTGGAGACCGCTCCCGGTACCGCTGCCATTTTATAGGCAGCGGTGGCCTTGGCAGTGAAGACCGCTGCCCGACCGCTGCCACTTTGGCAGCGGTAAGGCAGCGGTCCTCTACGTCGTTTCATGTCCTGATTCAAACGACGCCGTGTTGACTCTGCCTCTTCTATATATATGACTTGTTTGGCCTTGGCTCGTTTTGTGAGCAAAAATTACATTTTTATGAGAGCTTCTAAGTTGCTTCTAAGCTAAGGTATAAAGAACACTTTTTTATCTCTTAAAACATCAAAACCCATCATTCTTACATGATTCATTCATCATCTAGCATGTTCTAGTATGATTCTCTTAGGGTTTTCATCTTTGCTTACATGACTTGTAATTAGAACATCTCTTGCATCATGTCACATGTTTTCTCTCTACAAGATTGCTCATTTATTACTTGAATAGGTTCAAGATTGCTCCTTTATGACTTGACTTAGGTTCAAGATTGTGTTATTGTGTTTTGTGAGTTGTATTGTGGTAGATATTGCATATAGGACTTTGTTTGTCTATTTTGTTATGTTTTATGCATGCCACTTAGTGAGATGGTATCTAGGAATGTCTAATATGTTCATCCATGCCTAGATAAGCTAAAATGTCTAACCTTGCATTTTGAGCATCTTGGATATTACACATATTCACACTAGGTTGTTTTATCTCTTCATTTAGAGTCAAGTCTTGTATTTGCCTTGTTGGTAGTTTGCAAGCATGAACTAGATTCACTTCTAAAGGCCCGTGGGTAGCAAAGACGGATTAGTAATCGTAGGTGTGATGCGGTCAACCTAGATTGTAATCGTATTTGCAAGTAGTGGATTGAGGTTCTAGTGTGGCGCACAAAACAGCCCGTGGTTTTTCCCCGTGTGGGTTTCCACGTAAAAATCATGTGTTATTTACTTTCCGCATTCTCTACACATGATTTCATTTATTGACTAGTTGGGGTTATTTTGTAATCTTGATTAATCTCGAAAAATTGGTAACAAGGGATTAAAATCTATTCACCCCCCCTCTAGATTATATTAGGACTCGTTTATATTTATTTTCAGAGAGCTTGACTAGGATCACTTGATCTAGATTGCTAAGCAAGAAAATCTTCCTAGAGGCTTGTGAGCCTTGGATAGAGAGTTGCTTTCTAGAGGTGTAGGACACACCTTGGATAGAAAGTAGGCTTAGTGAATCACTAGCCCGATGGTTGATTAGGAGGTGATAGCTTGAAGTGGATATCATAGTGTTGATAGCTTTGAGTGTGTTAAGTCCTTTAAATATAATGGATTTGCTTTGCCAGTGGTTGTAGTATCAACTCGTGGATGTTTCCTCTTTGAGGTTTTACCACGTTAAAACATTTTTTCTCATTTTCGTTTTAAGTTTCTTTATCTTCCATATGTTCACATGTATTGATTCATTTGTATATTGATGTTCACATGTATTGATTCATACTATACAATTGTTAAATCATATCAAGTGTTCATTTTATTCTTGTTTTCCGCAATTCTTGAATATTGGAAGTATTTGGGCCTATACCTATTCACACCCCCCCCCCCTCTAGCTATATTTTACACTACTGTTTTAAGGGAATTTCACATTTAATCTCGCCATCTCCGGCAACCGTGGTTTTTTTTCCCTCTTATGGTTTTCCATGTAAAATTCATGTGTTTGCGTGCTTTCTTTTTTCTTTACTTTTCAATTTACATCTTGATACATATTTGCTTGTTGAATGTGTGGTAGATTTTACTTGATCCAAAAATCATTGTCAACAATTGGCAATTGAAGAATGGGGTGAGAGTTTCGAAATCAAGATTTAAACTAACCCCATAGACTTGTGAGAGATAGACATGTCAAACAGTAGGGATATAAGTCAATCCCCACGTGATACTGGCACCTCTCGCGACGTTAATTCCTTTGATCCCATAAATGCCAACGCTGACGGCAGGGGTTTATTAATTTCCATAGACACACCTATTGGCATCTCCCTAGACGCATTTCAGCAAATCTAGGAATCCCTATACAGAGTGATTGACGACGCAGCTAGACAAGGGATTAACATAACCGCAACCACCAACCTAACTTCCCCCTACCAACTATCAACCCCTATAGTAGCCTAAGACCCTAAAATACTCTCCGAGATCGTGGGTGCAACCCCGAGAGCACCGTACAAAGTCAATATTGATAGGGCCAATCATCACAAAAAAGGGGATACCATTACAGAAAAGATTATCGCCAAGAAGACCAGAGTCCTATGGGTGATGATTGCTCATGGGATCAGGATCATGTCAGGCAAGATGATCGGGAGAAGAGAAGTCATGATAGGCACAATCTTTGAGAGGATACAAGAAAGTACAATGGAGATGCCATAGATTACACCTGTGAGGATCAACACGACATGTATAGAGAAGGTCCAGGTGAACCTTAACTGATGAAGATGCCCTTCCTAGAAGACATCGAGTGAATGGTCCCCTGATCAGATACAATCAACATAACACTCAAATTATGGGATGAATATCAAGGGATACCTACAGAATTACCATTTGTTAAAAATTTGATGAGCACGGGGAACCAGAGGGTGAAAGAGAAGTCTTGCTGTGAAGGATAGAGGCGTTGGAACGAAGACAAGGCCAAAGGAATCTGCTAATTGGCAACTCCAGCAGCCTGTTTTTCGATTCCATCCAAAGGGTTCAAATTTCAGAGAAATTCAGGATGCCATATATGAAGCAATTGAAGGCCAACATCGACCCCCAGAAGCAGGTAAGGAGGTACTAGAGTGCAATAGCACAATATGACTACAACAATGCACTCATGTGCAGAATGTTCCTCTAAACTTTGGGAGATCAGAGGTCCAGATGGTTTGGAGACCTTAAAGGTGGTTCCATCCAAAATTTTAAGGAATTAATACAGGCCTTTACCAAACAATTCATGGGAAATATCCAAAGGAGGAAGTCGATATCAGCTCTTTCCACCCTGAGAAAAAAAAAAGATAAGAAGTTAGAAATTCAAGACTTGAATGATGATGCGGTAGTGTCAACCTTCGTCAATAGTTTGCAATATGGCCAGTTGTCATTCGGTCTAAGATAGAAGGGGGCTACCATTTATGCGCATTTGGTCGATGGTAGAAGAAGAGAAAATGGCTAATGGTGGAGAATTCATACATGGTGGACGGCCTAAGGAGAACAAAATGCCAAAGGAGAATGCCCCGTAGGGTAACTAGAAGAACCACAACTCGAGCAAAGGAAAGAAGGGTCAAGGATGATGACCTCAAGGGTAGCAAGCCTCTTAAGAGACAGTTCACCAATTACACCCCCTGACCAGAAGCTAAGAAGAGGTTTTGGATGTAATAGAAGAAAAGAGCCTATACAAGGAGACGTTAAAATAGTCAAACTTTGCGAAGAGAGACTCCACAAAGTACTGCCGATTCCATCGCGAAAATGGTCATGATATCTCAAAGTGTTATCAATGAATAGACTACATTGAGAAACTAATCAAAGAAAGGCATTTGAAATACGTGGTCATGAAAAGTAATGATGACCAGAGAGAACCGTAAAACAGTTATCAAGAAAGGAAGGATAGCTCTAAGGAAGTTCTGGATGATGGATCAATTAATACAATCTTTGGAAGGCCTTATACAGTAAGAAGCAGTCAGGAAAGAGTGACCGAAGTTTACGAAGTAGTAGATGGATAGAGAAACCTAGAGGTGAATTCAATTGGACCTGACTAGAAAAAAAGCTAAATAGGGTTGGGGCCCGATTGTGTTTTCTAAAGCAGACGCTCATGAACTTGAAGTTAAACGAAATGATGCCATTGTGGTATCAGTTCGCATCGGTCACAGATAAGTTAAAAGGGTACTGATTGATAACAGAAGTTTAGCAGACATCCTAAGCATTGGTGTATTCAATCAACTGGGGCTACGAAGAAAAGATTTATAGCCGCTAACAATCCCACTAAGAGGATTTGGTGGAGATGAAGTTAGGTCTTTGGGGACAGTTAAGCTACCAGTTGAGATCGGGACTTACCCTTGCCAAAAGACAATGCTCCTCGATTTTGTAGTGGTAGACACAGAGAATTGGGCCTACAACGCCTTGTCAGGAAGACCCTTCATGAACAAGTCAAAAGCTGACATAGCAACCTACTTGTTAACGGTCAAATTTCCAACCGATGCAAGAGTATGCTTCATGAAAAGCTCTTAGAAATGTGCGAGAAAGATGAACTTAGCCGTATATAGAGAAAAGGTAGAGCTGGATGTAATGCAATTTGAGTCACTCAAAAAGGGGGATCGCTCAAGGGTGGATGAAGAAGAAGCTCGAGCGGAAACCTTGTCCCAGTTTGATCTAGACCCTAGGGAAACAACTTTAGGCCAAGAAAATGGTTAGAAGGATGGTGAAGCAACTATGGAGATTGCCTTGGATAGTGATAAACCCAATAAAACAGTTAAGTTGGGAGCAAACCTACTCGACAATATCAAAAGTGATCCGGTGAGTTTACTTTCACTTGGAAGCATAAAGATATGCCAAGAATAGACACTAAAGTTATCTCCCATCATTTAATTGTCAACCCCAAGCATAGACCAATCGTCCAAAAGAGACACAGGTTTAAACCTGAGAGAAGTAAAGCCATTAGGGAGGAGGTTGAGAAATTGTTGGACGCAAAGTCAATAAGAGAAGTGCAGTATCCAAAATGGGTCAGCAATGTGGTACTGGTAAAGAAGAAGAATGACTAGTGGAGGATATTTGTAGACTTCACTGATCTAAACAAGGTATGCCCAAATGATAACTTCCCACCCCCTAAGGATAAACCAGCTAATCGACGCTACTGCTGGACATGAACTGCTCAGTTTCATGGATGCATATTCTAGTGTAAATTCCTCAAGTTTGATTGACTTATTTCGGTGACAAACCACAATTGAGGTTTGAAATGTAAATGATAGCTTAAGTGTTAGTGATCAAGCTCAAAGGCCTTCTCAAGACCTCAAGATGATAAACACTTTAAAGGTAAAACACTTGCGCTTAGTTTTCATTAAAGAGACTTAGTTGCACATACACACTTCTCTTGCTTGCATATGTGTTCATTGCTCTTGTGTGCATTCTCTTCACATTTCACACTTGCATTTCTTTGTTATATTTTTGTGTGGTTGTTGATTAATCCTCTGTGCTCATCCTCATTGAGCTTGTGTTGGAAGTTGTCTTCCAGGAGGAATTCGACTCCCTGGTTCAGCGGTTGGGAGACGCCGAAATGAAACCAGAATACTTGGTCATTTTTTGGCACCCTGGATTCGATGATTAGGAGCCGTCGAATTGAGTCCAGAATATCTGGTTGTAATTCAGTACCCTCGTTTCGACGGTCGTTGACTGCCAAATTGCCTGATAGTTAGGCAGTTTGGTCATTTCGCATCAATTTATTTTTCTCTTTATAAATATACCATTATCTCTTGTGTAAGATCCTTGATCTTTGTTGGCTTGATTCCATTGCAAAACTCTCTTTATTTGTAATGGTTAGTTGCTTAGGCGGTTCTTGGTGAAAAGAAGCTTAAAGGAAGAAAGGCAACTTCTCATATAAATATCATCTTCAAGAGGAAAAGCACGTACTTGGATGCTAAGGTATCAAGTTTCTTCTTCCTCTTGCAAGGCGTTAAGGCACACACACACAAATCATTCATAAGTGTCCCTGCATTGTTGTGCACCATTTTTATAACACATTCACATGTATTTGTATGCTTATGCATTGAACTCAAATGCTCATACATTGTAGAGTTGCATGTTCTAAGACTATGTCTAGGGAATGACATTCATATGTGAATTTGTATTTGATTGTTTGTGTTTCTTATGTTTTGGACTTGCACATGATCTTATTTGAATCCTTATTGAGTCCCGGTTATTTCGGTTACTCATTCATTTAGTTTCGAGTCGAAACGATGTAGCTACGCTACTTTTCGTTCTTATTCGTTGAGTTGTGTTCGTCATCATTTTCCGAGATGAATTCTCAACCTTTTGTTAAAGTTTCATAGTCGTTGTTATGTATGAGGGAGTCACAATTTGTAATCTGAAAATAGATTCGAAATCGGAGTTTGGAGGCCTGAATACGGTCGAAGAACGTGGGAGGTACGCAAGAGGGGCATGCATGGCCAAAGGCCATGCCTTGGCCACCCCGTGTGACGGGCTGACCAGCCCTCTGGTCCCGTGTGGCCTATGTGCCCCACATGGGAAGGAGGCTGATGTGGCCTTATTTGATTGGCTAAAATCTTCCTTCTCTCTCTCCCTTTTAAATATTCTCACTTCCCTCCATTTGTTTTCAAAAAGAAAGAAAGAAGAAAAGAAAAAATCCCGTCAGTTTTTTTCTCTCCAATTTTCTCAACTTCCAAACACCATAACTTCTTCATACGAAATCGGATTTGAGTGATTCAAGTTGGAGATTGTTTATAATTGAGTCTTCTACCTTTTCCAAGTGACCTTACAGTCATTTGATTAAGTTTTCAAAGTGTTCTACCCCAGAAAATCGTGACAGCTTGTGATAGAGAGGTATTGATTTTATCTTTGTGATTTCTTCTTTTATAACCTTCAATTTGCTTGGGGTTTCTTATTCTATATGTATGTATATGTTTAGTGAATGCTATTGAGAAGGATAGCTTCATAATCAATCTTAATCAAAAGTCTAATTAGAGACACTTGTGAACTAGAATTCTTGATTCTATGATTTTCACATGTTTGAAAGTTGTATTGTGATTAGATTGATATCTAGGATTATTTGAGACTTGATTGAATCATTTTATGATTAATAATCCTTGAAATGTGCTTTGATCCTTTAATTAAATAATTCTAGGATTAGCATACTTGATTTTGTATTTAGAGCTAATTAGGATTTAATTGATTATTGTGAATATATTTGCTCTAAGTACTTGCTAGAATATTCATTGATCATATCTTGTCATTCTAGCATTTTTGTTGTTTGTGATCTAAAGTCTTGAATATATGCTTATGATCATGCTTTGTTTTCAAGCTTTAGTAACATGAATAGAATCTAGGATTTAGCATGTTTTGGGTGTTTTGCATGCTCTAGATTATTGCTCATGTTTAAGGTCTAGACAACCTTGTTTTGTGTGCTTTGTTACCTATGTCTAGATCTTCATGGAGTGTACTTTATCCATACATTTCATATGCTCATGCATCATTTTGTGTGGTGTCATGTTTTGGATCATAAACTAGAAAAATATACATTGTGTGCTCGTTGATTATTTCTAGTTTCCATAGGATGTATTGATCATATATTCTATGTTGCATGTGTTTGCATCATTTGCCTTGCAAAAGGTGGAAGTCTCATCTTGGAGTGAGTGAAGCGTCAATTTGAGTAAGAAGTCTTGGCTAGGAATGAGTTCCGAATAGCCAAGCAAAAGTTTTAGCAAGGAGTTGTGTACTCTGAATGGTTAAGCTAGGGGTGCTTAACTAGGATCCTTGTGATCTAGATTACTAAGCGAGGAAATCTTCCTAGAAGCTTGAGAGCCTTAGATAGGGAGTTGCTTCCTAGAGGTGTAGGACACACCTTGGATAAGTAGGCTTGGTGATTCACTAGCCCGAGGGTTAGATTAGGATTTGATAGCTTGAGATGGATATCATAGAGTTGATAGTCTTAAGTGTGTATGTCCTTTTCATATTTGTGGATTCATTTTGCCGGTGGTTGTGGATTCAACCCGTGGATATTTCCTCTTCGGAGGTTTACCATGTAAAAATCAATGTGTCAAATGTCTCTATCTCTATCTTTTTATATTTGTATGTTTGTTCAATATAACTTGTTTATGATCTTCAATTCCTCACATTCTTGTAAACATGTTATTGATAAAGAAAGAGATGGTCACATTGTTTGTTGAATCAACATTTGTTTCTTGTATCTTGTAAGTGTTTGATCTTTGTATCTTGCAATGTTCTATATCAAGTTGTGTAGTTTTACTTAGTGATCTTTTATTGTAATATTCATAATACAACTTGTAGAATGTGCTCTTTATTGAATATACTTGTATATGAGATGCATTGTTTCTTGGTATATGTTTTATAGACTAAGTGTGGTGAATTGAGCATACTTGTGCAAATTGTTTTTCTCATAACAATCTTGTTCAAAGTGTATTATATGCTCACCAAGGTTTTGACACTAGTCACGAAAGAGTTTTTTAAAACTAGTGTGTCAACCTGTTCACCCCCCCTCCCCCCGCCCCCCTCTAGGTTGTTTAGTATAACCTTGTAGACATTTTCATCTTGTTCTATCAATTAGCTCTTTGAACATCAAGAACCCTAAAAGAGAAAAAGAGACTTTTGAGAGAAAAAGCACAAAGATTGCTCCTTTAATTCTCTAAACTCATTTCCATATGCATCAAACATCATCTAAACATCCTCTAGGATCATCTATGATGTATCTATGCATGAGTCTTCTTCAACACACATGACTTGGTAAGTTGAACACCATTTATTCATTTTTGTGTTCTTACTTAGTAAGAAATCTCATTTTAAACTTGTATTCATTTAAATTATATTCTATTTACAAGATTGAGATTATTGTGTTGATTGAATATGAGTTGTATTATGATAGCTGTAACCTAGGATTGCTTTATTTATGATAGCTATGTTGTATGCCATGACATATAACATTATTGATATCTAGGATTGTTATTATTGACATCTTTAATCCTAGATAAGCATTTAGTGTAACCTAGTATTAATTGCATAATTGAATATCATAATATTCACATAGGTCATTGATCTCTTCATTGAGAAGTAAGTCTTGTTACTAAAGTGGCTTAGTGCACAAGTAAGTGGTCTAGGTTCACTATTAAATGCCCGCAGGGTAGTAGTGGTGGGTTAGTAACAGTGTACAGTTTGACGGTGGTCAACCTAGGTTGTAAACATAATTACAAACAATGGATTCGAGGATCGAGTGTGGCTAGTTGAATAGCTCATAGTTTTTCTTTGTTGAAGGTTTCCAAGTAAAAATTAAGTGTTCTTTAATTTATGCATTTTATACTTGATTTTATTGATTGTTGAATTGGGTTAATTTGGTAAAATTAACTAATCCGAAAAATTGGTAATAATCGGATTAACAACCCATTCACCCCCTCTTTAGGTTGAATTAGACACACACGTAGATTTTTGTTTCATCTGGCTATAACCAAATCAAGATGTTTGAGTCAGATGAAGAAAAGACAGCCTTCACGACCGACTAAGGGTTGTACTGCTACAAAGTAATGCTCTTTGGTCTAAAGAATATCGAGGCAACTTATCAAAGACTGGTAAACAACATATTTGCTCGACAGATCGGTAGGAACATGGAGGTTTATGTAAATGACATGCTAACCTAGAGCATCACGGCAGAGAAGCATGTGACAGATCTAAAAGAGACTTTCGAATTATTAAGGAGATATAAGATAAAACTCAACCCGAAGAAGTGTGTTTTTGGGGAAATTCCTTTGTTTCCAGGTGCACCATAGGGGAATTGAGGTCAACCCTGAAAAAATAAAGACATTGAAGGATATGAAATCTCCCACGACCCTGAAGGAAATATAAGGCTAACCGGGTGCCTTACTTCGTTAAATCGATTCATTAATAGGTCGACAGACAAATGCCTTCCTTTCTTTAAAGCTGGAATGGACCAAATGATGCGATAAAGTATTCCTGCATATTAAGGAATACCTCAGTAAAGCCCCGATCCTATTAAAACCGCTAGATAGTGAAACCCTGTATCTATACCTATTAGTTACACCTATGGATATAGGATCGGCATTGGTCAGGCTGGATGAGGGAGTGCAAAAGCCAGTATATTATGCTAGCAAGGCTCTGCTACCAGCAGAAACAAGATACTTAACAGTTGAGCATATGGCACTAGCATTGATAACGGCATTAAGAAAAAATCGTATTTCTAGGCCCACATGATCGAAGTTTATACAGACTGTTCGCTTTGGCAGATCCTATCCAAGCCCGAGGTATCCTAGAGGTTGACAAAATGGGTGATCGAACTAAGTGAGTTTGACATTACCTACATACCAAGAGCCTCGGTTAAAGGCCAGGTAGTAACAGATTTTATCACTGAGTTCATTGAGACAGATTGTGTGGTGATCATAATGATAGAGGGGAAAGAAAAGAAGAACTTTTAATGGCAGTTACATTTTGATTGTTCATCAAACACGCAAGGCAACGGGGCTAGCATAGTGGTATCCACCCCGAAAGGTGATCAGGTGGAATGTGCCATGCGTTTCGATTTTAAAGTTACAAACAACATGGTTGAGTACGAAACATTACTAGCAGGACTTAGAGTTTGCACAGTCTTGGGTGCGAATGAACTTGAAGTATTCAGTGATTCTTAGGTTTTGGTTAATCAGGTCCTAGATGAATACCAGGTGAAAGACGGTAGCATGATGACATACTTGAAAATAGCCAAAAGGCTGTTAAGAAAATTCAAAGATTATAGGGTTACTTAGATCCCAAGGGAGGAAAAATGAGAAGGCAAATGCCTTACCAAAACTAGCATCACCATCCATCAATATCTGGCCCAATACGATCTTGATAGCTTATCTCATGCAGCCTAGCATCAAAGAAGAAAGAGAGTTGAAAGTAGAAGTGATCGAAGAAGGACATGGCACATGGATGATCCCAATCAAAGTTTACCTAGATGAAGGTAGACTCCCCGAAGACCCAACATAGGCGAAACGAGTCAAGTACAGAACCACTTGATATTCATTAGTTTATGGGGAATTGTATAGAAGAGGCTTCTCAAAGATCCTACAGAGATGCATTGGCCTGATCAAGGCAGAAAAGGTCCTAAAAAGCATACATAGCGGAACTTGTAGAAATCACACTAATGGTAAAAGTTAGGCCCATAAAACCCTTAGGTAGGGTTTTTACTGGTAGACCCTTTTCCAAGATGCACAAACAGTGGCAGGAAAGTGTGAGACCTGCCAAAGGATTGCTAATGACATCAGACAACCACCCGACCAGCTTAAAAGCTTAACTCACCTTGGCCATTTGCTATGTGGGGGATAGATTTTATCAGCCCAATGCCAACTGCAACCAAAAGAGGGGTATAACACGCCATTGTCGCAGTAAATTAATTCATGAAGTGGGCTGAAGCGGAAGGATTGGTACATAAAACCGAAGCCAACACCACTGGCTTTGTGAAAAAGAATATCATCTATCGGTTTGGGATCCCAAACACAATCATCACTATAATGGAACCCAATTCAATAGCGATAACTTCAGGGAAATGTGCCAGAAATATCGCATCAAGAACTACTGCACCACACTTGCCCATCACAAAACAACAGGCAAACTGATGTGGTAAATAAGATTATCAAGTATACCTTAAAGGCCAAGCTCGATGACAAGAAAGGAAACTGGGCAGACAAGCTGCATGAAGTACTATGGGCTTATCAAACGACTAAGAGGTCAGCAACAGGTGAAACCCCTTTCTCACTAGCGTTTGGGACTGAAGTAATTATCCCAGTCGAGGTAATCCATACCTCCTCAAGGGTTCAGCTTTACCATCCTGAGGGGAATGTGAGTATACTAAAGGAAAACCTGGATGAGTTAGAAGAAAAAAGGGACTTAGCAAGAATAAGAAATGCGGCTTATCAGTAGAGGGTTGCCAGATATTACAACTCCCATGTCTGGACAAAAAGATTTTAGTTTGGGGACATGGTCCTTAGAAGAGTCTCCTAAACACAAAAGTAAAAGCAGTTGGTTCATTGGTAGATAAGTGGGAAGGACCTTACCAGGTAGTCAGGATAGCTGGGCATGGAACATATCTCTTAATGATGACACGTCGTTGAGGTGTATCAAAAGATTTGAATTTTACATTCAACCTCGCAAGTGCACGAGTCAAGAGACTAGTATAGCGTGCAAGCAAGGGTATCATTCCGTAGGGAGGTGGAATCCGTCAATCGTCGCTAGCTTAGCTTATTTGGAAAATACGAATTAAGGTATGTGTGTGCATTAAATGTAAATATTGCAATGAAAAGATAAATTATGTATAAAAGTATTTACAAAGATATAATGGATGTGAGAGATGTGGCATATAAATGGTTACACTAAGTAAGTGACTTAACCATAGCAATCACACCATTTCATACAAACATGCATCGTCAATGTTGAAAGCCGTGCTCACTTAATCCTCGCCAATATTCTCTCTCGAGTAACAAAGGCTATACCTACATGCACCAGCAACCTATCAACGGATGGTTACCTAAACCGTACATGAGTTCATTAAGAACTACGAGACACATATAACGGCTTTACATGCAAAAGCCTCGCGTATCTCTACCTTACCCTGCATGTAGTGACCAATCTACTCATGCACGTTGCGTGCTTCACCTCTCGGTCCTTCACACAACAACCAAGGTTCATTCAAGTGGTGGCTAACCACTCAAAAGCATTAAGCACTTCAAATGACCACTTAACCATCAACAAACATATTTAATAAAAGAGGCAACAATGCTAGATTTACATCAAACCCTAATGAATGGAAGTACACATCAAAGATAAGACAAAAACATAAAGAAAGAAATACAAAATAGATAGAAAGGAGACCCCATCCATAACCGAGAATCGAACACCGGGTTTCTCGGTTGTCAATCCGATATGTACTCACCACTATACTATTACGGCTGTCGCCAATCTCATGAATGCTCAACTCTCTCATAGAGAAAGCTCTCTCCTTATCTCTCAAATCTCCCTAAGATGGATGGCTAAAAATGGGATAAGCTCACCAAACAACTATGTGCAAATAATTGATTGTTATCATTAAGAACATTCGATTCAAGTTAAGGGTTCATTCTCTTGATTAAGGACTTCACCAAAATCAATTCATCACCCAACCCAAGCCATGGGATGAGCAATTGTGCCTTAATAAAAAGACCCATTAAGCACAAGAATATGGAACCCAAGCCTAATCTAGCATGTGAATGCATAAACAACCAAGCTTTTCCCACTCTTTGGAGCTAATACTCAAACACTCAAATCATTCTAAACATGACATTTTGGCTCACTCATCAACATACAAACAATCATGGGAAGCTAAATTACACTACTCCTAATCTAAATTACTCTACTTCTAATCCCATTCATGCATACATATCGATTTTTACCATCCACACACATGAATACCATAATAAGAGGGAAAATTATGGATTTGGCAAAGAGTAGAACAAAACCCAAAGAATTTAAGAAACATTCATACATATATTATACAAGTGTAGGTTTACAAAATTCCCAAGTTGGTGATTACATCCAAGAAAACAAGAAATACAAAAAGAAATGAGTTAAAAGGAGACAACCCTTGAAGACACTCCTCCAAGCTCTCCTTGATTTCCTAGCCCGTTTTTGGTCCAAAGACCACTCCATTCTTCTTGTAATCTACTCCTAGATGGGTGGATGTAGTGTAAAAAGGGTGGTGGAGATGTATGGTGAGCTCACATGGAGGAAAATCCTCCACGGGAGCTTGAAGCTCTTACTTATTTGGGGAAGAAGATGGAGGAGGAAGAAGATGATGAGGATTTCAGTTTTTGGGTGTGGGAGGTGTAGAAGTTCTCGTTTCAAACCCCAAATGGGGGTATTTAAAGAGTTGGAAGGTTAGGGCATGAAAGGGGTGTGAAAGGACAAGATTGCTCTTCAAAATCGGCTAAAATACATGAAACTGGTGCCCAGGGCGCTGTACGTACAGCCCTTTTGTACACGTACAGCGCCAATTCTCTGGAATGGTTTTGGCAGTATGGGCACTGTACGTACAGCCCTTTTGTACAGCGACCGTACAACGCCTCTTGTTCTTCAGTGGTTTTCAACATCGCACACCGTCACAGAAATGAGCATAACTTCCTCTAGAGACATCAGAATCATGTTCTGTAAAAACCGTTGGAAAGAAGACAGCTGGGGCTTTTCGAAAATAGGTAGTACGAAACCTAATTCAATTTGAGGAGAGAGATATGGCCCTTGAAAGTTTGGTGCTCTTCACAAGCCATTTCCGTTTCAGCCCTTTTTACTTCCAAAACTCATCATTTTAACTCAAATACCTTATTTATGGTGAATAACCTACAAAAAGCTCACAAAACACATTATATACAAAAATACGCTTGAAAACGAGTACAAACGATAGGAAATGGAGACCTCAAATAAGTGTAAATACGATCCGATCACTTAACCCGACCAGAATGGGTAGAGTTACTCTGAGCTTATAACGCCCAATATTTAAAGATGTTCTTCCCTTGTTGGGACTCTTCCATGCTTTTATTTTCTTTTTAGTTTAGTTTGATTAAATTTACATGTCTAATTAATTGTTATTTTTAACATGTTAAAATGAAATTATCAATAAGAATCCCCATGTAGGGAAACGTTTCTTCAAAATACCAAGCAAAGTGTTCGAACATGTCTTCGTAAACAAAGACAAACCCGGTAACCATAGATTTCCAAGGCTAAACTAGTACTCGGGGGGTTAAGTGAGGGAATCGAAAGAAAAAGTTGAAAAGATTATGCGCACTCGCCAAAATTAACCAAATGCATAAGAAACACTGTTAGCATGCCTTCAAGTGTCAGATACCTGATGAGATGTGTGAGAATTGAATGGAACAATAAAAACTTGATACTTGAGTGCCAATTTGCAAGATATTCGGCTAAAGTAAGTTAAGTATTCCCATTACAGCGAGTCTTGAGTAACAGACTGCTGGGAGACGTCTCAGTGACTTAATTACCAGATAAAAGACAATAGTTTACAAACTAGATACCACATAAGTGGGTTTAAAAGAACATAGGTTGACAAACATGAAGATCAATCAAGAGCAATCTAGGCAGAAAAGCTGAAAGATTGGTCATTAATCAAATCAAATATGACTAGCTTATAAGATAACCGGTTAGACCAAGAAATGATTGGTTAACAAAATAGTTGGTCAAGATAACACGTGACTAGTTAGTAAGATAGCTGATCAGATCAAAATACGGTCGACTATGAGACAACCAGTTAGCAAGATAATTGGTTAAAGATGTATTTGACCAATTAAACAAGTTCCTGTGTATGTTCGTGACACAATCAATTTGGGCTGGAAGATAACTGAATAATTGTGTCGATTGACCAGAAATTCATACAAGTTACAAAGCCTAAACTAGTAAAAGAGAAAAGGCAAAATAATCGAAGAAAAACCTATAAATTATATTCATAGAATAATTACAAGGATACATACAAAAGACTGAAAATAGATACAAAAATAAGGTAGCAATGAGGAGGATGAAGTACAGAGATTGCAAATTATCACTTTGAGGTGAGTGTCCTTCAGGACCGGATGTACCAAGAGGATCATCTTCGTAGCCCTTAGATAAGTCCCCCTAATTGTATCTAGGTCATCAGTCATGAAAGGGGAGTTGTTATCAACCTTTTCTCTTGAGAGGTCAGCTTTATCTTCAGCATGATAAGTCATCAAAGAAGATACAGAGGGAAACTCCAGATTCATAGCATGAGTCTCTTTCCTGATCGATCGGCAATAGGCTTACCACCTTATCCTCTGGTTTTTAATGGCCTATAGGGAATTAGCCTTATGCTTCTTAATCACCATATCCCATTTTTGGTGGGCATCCTCCATAGCCCTCTCCTTGCTGCCAAAACATTTAAGTAGTACTCAGCCCAGATTCTAGCTCCCTTAGCTTGACAACATCAAAAGCAGGAGACCTCTTATACCGGTTAATAACTTGGATTTAACGAGCTAGTTGGGCTTATTGGGAAAACATCTCCATGTTGACCCGCTGTTGACTTAAGTCTTCAACTAGATTCTCATAATGCAGTTTGGCCTCCTCAAACTTTTGCCGTGACTTAAGCATCAAGTGTTGGGCGGCATCAAGAGTCTCCTTAACAGCCTTGGCTTGCCCCTCAAACTTGACGGCCATCTGTTCGGCCAAGATAGCCCTCGATTCGAGCTTGGCACTCTGCAACTCAACCTTGGCCATACTTATCTCTAGCTAACCGTTCCTCAAAGAAAGCTCTTTCAAGCTTTTAACAGCAGCAGAGGCTTTGTTTTCAGCAATCGTTAGAGTCCTCCTCAAGGCATCTTTTGTGACCTCCCGCTATTTTAATCTTTCCTCAAAGCCTTGTTTTATTTTTGACTCACTAACTGATGTAGACTTGAGCACATCATTCTTCTTAGCAAGTTCCCTTTTTAGCCGAGAAATCTCTAATGCTTACCTATCTTAGGAAATCATTGTTGGGGGTTTTGCCCTAAAACTTTGTAATTTGTAAATGTGATTTGAACATAAATAAAAGAAGTAGTTTATTCATTCAAATTGTATCATACATTTATTTATATCATGTGTACTTAACATCCAAGATTGCCAGATGTAATCTCTAACTGAGTATATGAGTGTCATATACAGAGGTATTCAGTTTGAGATGAGCAATCTAAAGAGTCCGTAGATAGCAAATAAAGTTGGGTACTTTATTTGTGATTAATCTACAGCTGCGGTCTGATGACTCGCTTTTTGTGTCGTTACCAAATTGCGAATTATCAAAAGAATGTTTATAAATGAATTATTACGCAATATACTTTAAGTTTTGAAAACTAGTAAAGCGGTAAGCTTAAGATTCGTTCCACAGGGATTAGGTTAGATTAATCAATTTGCTATCTAGTCTAAATTAGTCTAACTAGTGTGCCATAAAGTAAATCATGATTAGTGAGATAGTGTGTGGTTTGAGAAACCACCAAACAATGCATGTAAATAAATGTATAAAAATGTAAAGAGAATATGAATGGAGATAGGAATCCAATACAAACAACTTAGATAAGAAAATGGGTTTAAACAATTAAGAGAGGTTTAGGGAAATGATAGAGTAGCTAATGGATCATTGAGCAATTCATACAAAACTTCATTAATGCACAATCTACACAATCAAGGACCGATCTCATTCGAAAGTGTTGTTTAGGTCGTCACTACGAACCCTAAACAACTTCCCACCAAAATACCTAACCGATTAAGGAAAGGGGGTCAAGGTGGGATCGGTTAGTGACAATTGATTGGCCTAGACAATTGGGGTGATATCCCCACCAACAACCTAACCTATTCACTATGTGCTCTAATCAATCAAGTGTGTCAATAACTTAACCAATTTTATCACAAATAAATCCTACAACATATTGTAATCAACAAGTGTGTCAATACTCATTTAATCACATAAGTGCAAAATCTAATTAAAAAGTAAATAGAACTATAATCATGCAAACAAAATATCCAAAGCTTTAATAAATACTCAATGTCCAAATAATCTCTCAAATCATCCCCTAAAATGGAGTTTTAATTACACATAATAACAAACAAGAAAAGGAAGTAAAATGGAGAGAAATCACCCTTGGGTCTCTCTTGTAAGTTTGATCCTCCCTTGAGCTTCCTTGCTTGAATCTTGTGCAAAGATTGGGTGTTGAGGATGTGTCTAGATAGGTGAAGTCATATGGAAAGTGACTAAGGAAATGGGTGGAGAAGATGGAAAGAGAGGAATGATTTAGGTGGAGTAATCTAAGTGTTTATTGGAGAGGAGAATGGTAGGATTAGGAATGGTTGAAGAAGGAAGGTTTCTTGATGAACAAGAGTTGTCAAGAGTTGTCCATTCTCTATAAAAATGGTGTATTTATATGTTTTGAAGGCTAGGTTTAGAAATAGGCATGAAAGGACAAGAATATCCCTCAAAAATGGCTTGAAAACGTCCATTTTGCTACTTCTAGAAAGTGGAGTTCGCCATTTGGTCGCTGCGGCGACAGAGAGTGCACAGTAATTACTAAAATGGGCATAACTTTCTATAGAAGACTCGGAATCATAATCCGTAAAAACCGCTGGAAAGTAGACTTTCGGGGCTTTCCGAATATATGTAATTGGAAATGTGTTTTGATCTGAGGAGAGAGATATGCCTCTTTGAAGATGAATGATCTGCACACACTTTTTACAATTTCAGCCCCTTTTGCCACCAATATTACTCCAATGCCTCTGAACTTTATAAAAACCTGAAAACAATTAATTCACACCATTAAATCATATGATATTGCCCAAGAATCAAGCAAAAAGAAAAGGAAGTGAGGGCCAAAATCATACTAATTTTGGTTCGATCACGGTCCGTTCCGTAATGTACAATGGTCTTAACCTAGACTATTCATATGGTGATATAAGAATGGAGGCACCTTATATGATTTGATCATATAGGACTGGGCCATGATCTATATGAATCTCTCACCAAGATCCGTTAAAAGATGAGATTCATATATATCAACAAATGATGGCTATATGTGGGTGATCTTAATCCTGAGTGTCTTATCGACTCCTTCAGGTTAGATCTTGGTCTTTGATTTACCATGGGTGAGGTCGAAATTGCATTCCTGATCAATATGCTCCATATGTTGGGATCACGGTTTGGCTTGTGGCTGGGAAGGTTTGCACACAATAGTGGAATCCACTCCTTCTTGCGAGAAGTAGATGGCAGTTCCCTTAAGGGTTGATTCAGGGCTTGAACAATATGAGTGCTCTCCTAATTCCGTAAGGAATGTAGGATTTATTGTTCATTAAAGAATCAATGGTACTTAATGGAAAGATATAATTAGAGGGGTATAACAGACATACGGCTTTCTGGATGTAGATGATGATATCTATACATATGGATCTTATATATATATATATATATATCATATAATGAAGTACCACATGAGTGGATATATAGAATCCAAATCTGCCGAATCACTCATGTTCTGATCTTCTACATCCTAGGTCTTCCTGTTTCGTCATCTGGCTTATGTTCTTTATGTAGCATTCAGACCGAATGACTTTATGAAATTAAGTTGATACTTCCACATATTATGGGTAACGTAGGAGACGTCTCTATTTTTCCCCCGGGAAATCTTTAGAATTACCATTGCTTAGCTTTCAATTCGCCTCTGACCATCAAATCAAATGTGAATAACCCGTCTTCCTCTCTTTGAAATATGACCCAGCTCTAATTATGAACTACTTGTGGAGGATTATACCATATGTAATAGCTATATCGATGGACACCGAAAGTTATTGGTTTATGTAAAAACATCTACAGTTGAGAGAGTGCAGCTTCGGGTTTTTAGTGGAATAACACCGAAGTTAATAATCATGAAATATTAATTAAAGAGTTTAATTAATTATTTCTAAGGATTATTGGAGCTCAAAATACTGTGGGTCCATTAGGTCCCCTTGCTAGCCCGATTGATTAAGGTAACAAGGGTCACGGTTAATTAACTGGATTGTCCAATTAATTGTGTTACGAAAGTGACATATGTCTATTCAGAAATTAATTGAATAGTGAGATTATTTAATTAATGAATATTAATGATTATGTTAATTAAATAATTAGAATATTTAATTGTGTAATTAATCATTAGATGGAGGGTGTTGATTGATATTTAATTTTGAATGAAGAAACGATAATTTGATTATTTTATTTTCATTAAATTAAATATTTAAATTTGAATTTAAAAGAGTTTGAATTCAAATCAAATCAAATCAATTAATATTAATTAATATCTTTAAAGATATTAGATATCTTAAAAGATTTAATTAATTAGTTTATTTTTAATATATATGATATATGTTTTAAAAAAGAAAACGAATTCATTTGTGTCAGATACAAAGGACAAGAGATTTGATCAACATACACGGCTAAAAGAAAAGAAGAAAAACAAGAAAGGGGAGCGGCCAATAAAAGAAAAAGGTTTTGATAAAAATGGTGGCCGAACTTCTTCTACAAAAAAGCAAGGGGTTGCTTTTGTGTTCTTCTCTTCTACCTCCTTACAGGTTCCTGAATACCGTGATGCGCCCACACGTTGTTGCCAGTTCCGGGAGATAACGAGGAAGATCAAGTTGTTCAAATCAGGAGCAGATCGTATTAAAGTGAAGGAGCCTCCTACGCTAGTATGAAATAGTTTTCATCTCCTTCTTATTGTTTTCAATTATTACTGAACAAATGGGTTTATTTGATGATTGCTTTTAAAAATTTCGAAAACCTTTCCGCTTTGCAATCTGTAACCCTAGGTTCCTTCAATCATGGCCCGGGTCAACTCCTCCACGGCTTGCAAAAAGTCACAAAAATATATATGTGATAGATAGTACAACTCGAATCAGTTATGAAAACATGGAACTTTGAATACTTACATACATCCCATTATTAAAAATAGTGCGGATCCGCTTAGAAGTACTGGCAACTCTAGAATCATTCCAGTATCCCTTCCCGACATAGCCTCTGCTAGTAGACATGCATCGAAGCATGTCAAGGGGATCAACGAATGGCCCGTGAGAACTTGAAGGCACCCTCGACTCGGAATGGGCTCTACTTGGGATAGGGGCTTGATATTGACTCAAATTAGCTCTCACCTTCACGGAGTGAGTAATAGGAGGAGACGCTTCTCTATTATCCTGAGATCTGGAGATGAACCGATCTAGCCTTACAAAATCAATAGGAAGTGCACCTATAGCCACTCCCCCAGTAATATCTTTGACTCTCTCAATACTTACAGCACAAGCCCCTATAGGCAAAGAAGCCCCCATACGCCCATCAACAACTTTGCCAATGCTGGTCGATCCAACCAGACTGGCTGTTGCAGCAACTGCCTTTGAATGAGGTGTTTCAGTTCCCCCTACTTGGGTAACATCTCTCTCAGCCAAATGAGGTCACTGGCTTGAACCAATAGGACCTTTGCGAGATTGATCAGTGGGGCACTTGGGTGGAGCATCCTTATTGGTTGCTTCCTCATCAAAGTCAGTAAGAACAATTTGTCGACTCACTGTGAGCTTTGCTAGAGGTTCGGTGAGGGGTTTAATAAAAAGATCAGAGGGGGCTTGTGCAGGAATTCGAGTAGCTTGAGCCGTGGTTGTAGAAGTTGGTTGGGGATCCCGATCTCCACATCGAGCTTGCTCAAATGATAAAGGAGTGTGTGCGGCAACAGGATGGTTAGACTTGCTCTTTGAACGTTGTTCTCTTAATATCAGGTCATTCAATGTTTCCTGATCCTCATCCTCCTTATCAAGGTCCACCACCTTAACTTGCATACAATAAGCCTCTAGGCCAACCTCAACTGTAACAATCTTTTGGGCATGAGAATCCTTGGGGGCAGAAGTCTCAGCCGCTGTTTTAGCGACCTTCCTGCCAGCAGTTTCCTTCGCAACCCTCCTAATGGAAGTTTCCTTCTAGAATCCCTAGCAAATATTAAGTAAACAGGGGTGCAATTAGGAGAAATGAAAGTGAAAGAAGTATGAACTTACATCACCTTCGGTGCCTAGAAAGGGTTGGGAAGAGCCCCAAACAAATCAAATTGCTCTTCACGAACAATTCACGGTAGTCCCAGGATTCCCAAGAATCAAAAGGCATGTTGTTTACGCATTCATCGGTTCAAATTCCCAACATGTCTCTTGTAGAGATGCACATTGGGGGAATGAGGATGGATATAGGTCCCCCATCCCCTCCCCCCATTTCCCCATTTGGAGAAAATGGGGATGAGGAATTTTGAGGGGAGGTATATCCATCCCCAACCCAGTTCCCCATTTTCCTTGTTTTTCCTTGTTTTTTTTTTTTTTTTCCTTTTTCCCGTTTCCCACGCTCCCCCATTTTCCCATTTGACTAAAAATTACAAATTAAACTAAAAAAATAAACATTTCATTACAAATACAAAATAAAATCCATTAGTGCATTACAAATACAAAATAAAGTGCTTCAAATAATTCAAAGTTTCAAACTAAGCCAACTTCATATGTGAAGTAACACAAACAGTTTTTATTTTATTATTATTATTATTATTAGGGAGAATCGCAAATACCCCCCCGACTTTTAAGCTAATGGCAAATCAAACCCTCTGGTTTGAACAATCAGCAAACAACCCCCTACAAATTTGAACAATCAGCAAATAACCCCCTACAAATCAGCAAATAACCCCCTACATGCAGCAAATAATGCAAGGGTTCTTAACGGTAGGGGGTTGTTTGCTGATTGTTCAAACCAGAGGGTTTGATTTGCCATTAGCTTAAAAGTCGGGGGGGTATTTGCGATTCTCCCTTATTATTATTTAATTCACATAACAGAATAACAGTTAATTGCTTAGTACTTTGAAAAATCTCCACTCAATTCACTTTGAAGTTTACAAACAACAGTACAATGCAAGAAGATGATTATATATTATAATCAAATTTAAAAATATATATGGAGATGGGGACACGGGGAAATGGGGATCCGGGGGAAAATGTGTAACATATTTATGGGGAAAATGGGGATGGGGATGGGTCCATCCCCATCCCCATCCCCATTTCAATTTGGGGATGATAATCATCCCACACACCCCCCATTTCCCCATTCCCCCCCACGCCCCACACCCCACACCCAAAAAAAAAAAATAAATAAAAATTCCCCAAATGGGGAGGGGGACACAGGGAAATGGGGATTTGAAGGAAAATGTGTAACCCAGTCTCTTGTAAAGAAAAAAATGGTGTTTGCTTTGATTTTCATAAGTAGCAAAACCGGTTTGGGTCATGGGTGCACACCATGAGGTTCGAGCCGATGAACCCGCAGTCTGTAATTCACACTTCCCTTGCGCATGAGAGTGAGCCTCTTATGCTGCACTTACTTGCAAGCTTCTATACAAGTGGTATTATATATACTTGATAAAGCTTTTGTTTCCCACCAATGTTGGACTTATTATTTTCCATTTCAATGGGTGCATTTTAAATATCAATTTCTCTTTCGCCAGCTTGCCATTTTCCAACAATAACATCTTGGATACATTATTAAATATAGAGGGGAAGACAAAAGACACTGAGAAAGCTCATATAGTTTTAACTGACATGAATATTAGATTTGAATTACATTTGCAACTTAAAGATAATAGATCATATGAAAAACCACAAGCATGCTATACAAATTCAATCCGGTCCGAATTTTGAATCAAAAGGCCATTTTTTTTAATGTGATTTGAGTGGGCCCAATGAGGGGGGTTGGAGCCGCTTCCCTGATGAGCCCAAGGCAGGGCGAAACCAGCAATGTCTGAGAAATAGGCGCTGAATGAGAAGGCTGGCCTCAAGAGGTGGGGCGCCGCACAGGATGTGTGTCATGCGAGAAAATGACCCTGTGACAAATGGTATCAGAGCAATTCAAATCCTGTTCGAATTTTTTCAACATCATTATCAAAAGGGTAAAATGAAATAAAATCATTATTATAAATAAACAAAAAGATCAATTTTTTTTTAAAAGAAAAAGAAATGATGGATCTTTGTGTCCATACGAGAGATGGACGATGGAGATCAAATAAAAAACTAGAAATAAAAAAGATAGATATCCACCATCCCAAAGATGGATTGTGGAGAAAAAAAAAAAAAGGCTAATTGGCACAGATATCCCCTGAACTCTTCAAAAATATGCACTTTACCCCCTAAACCTTTTTTTTTTTCGGCACTAAACCCCCTAAACTAATGGAAATTTGCAAAAACTGATGGAATGGTAACGGAAACCACATTCCGTCTGTTTTCTAGTCACATGCGCGTCACGTGACAAGAACTAATTACACCAACCTCCCCTAAGGTTTGCCCTAATACTTTTTTTTAATGACAAATAAATATTTTTTTAAAAAGAATATAATTAAAATCAATTAAAAAAAAGATGGATCTCCAACGTCCATCTCAACGATGGACGGTGGAGATATCTCCTTTTTATTTTTTATTTAAATTTAATAATAATAATAATAATAATAATAATAATAATAATAATAATATCTTTACTTAAATTTATATATTCCCAAATTTGGAAAATCATTATCTTTATTTAAATTTATATATTCCCAAATCTGGAAAATCATTCCAAACCCAAAAAATCTGGAAAATCATTCCCAAATCTCTTTAACATAAATTCTAATAATACCTTCAATTAAATTTATATATTCCCAAATCTGGAAAATCATCCCAAACCCAAAAAATCTGGAAAATCATTCCAAACCCAGAAAATCATTCTCAAATCTAGAAAATCATTCCCAATCTCTTCAACATAAATTCATCTCTTCAACCTCTGCCAAACCCAAAAAAATAACCATCAACACACCACAAAAACCAGACCTTCATCACCATCATCACCATCACACAGCCAGACCCATCTCACTGAATCCATCATCAAGCCAAGAAACAAATAAAAAATTTATCATCATCAAGCAACATCATCAAGCCAGAAACAAATCCCAAATTCAAAAGTTTGATCTCTTCAACCCACAACCATCAACATCAATCGATCCAAGCCCAACCCACCATCGATCTTCCTCGTCGTCACCAACCGCTGCTGCTGCCAAGAGAGAAAAAGAAGAGGAGATCGACGGCTACCCACCACCAAATCGATCTTCCTCGTCGTCGCCAACCGCCGCCGCCAAGAGAGAAGGAGAAGAGGAGATGGACAGCGGCCACCACCAAATCGATCTTCCCTGTCATTGCCAACCGCCACCGCCAAGAGAGAAAGAGAAGAGCAGATCGACGGCTGGAAGAGATGGTTTGGTTGGCTTTGATTGCCTCGGCTGGGTCACGTGGTGGTTTGGGTTTTGTATTTGAAATTGTTAATGTTGTTGGTTTTATAAGATTTGTAGATTTGTGTTTGAAATTGTTGAATGACTTTCTTGACAGAGGTTTTGTAAGAAGGGTGTATTCAATTAGGATTTTAAAAGACTTTTAATGACTTTTATAGAATTAAAAAGTTTAGGTGTATTCAATGTAGACTTTTAACAACTCTATAAAAGTCATAAGGTATTCAATACAGACTTTTATAGACTTTTAAAAAGTCTTTAAAAGTTATGTAGTATTAAATCAAGACTTTTTAACAGTCTATGAAAGTTAGGAGGTATTCAAAATCTCAATGACTTTTAACGACTTTAAAATATCAATGACTTTTAATGACTTTTAATGACTTTTAGTTATAAAAAATCTCACAATTTGTTTGTCATTCCTACTAAAGACTTTGAATGACTTTTTTTTTTTAAAAGAAAAACATAAAACTCTTTGAAAAACATCAACAACCAAACATATGTTCTATTTTCAAATAAAAACACTCATTCTTAACAAATTTAATAAATAAAATAAAACGAATAACTTTAAATTGAATAAGCATTATCAAAAAAAAAAAAAAAATTAACTAAAAAATAATATAAAACAACTTTTCATCAGCTATGCAATTAAGGACGAGAGATTTCATATTTATTTACCTATATTTTCAAAGCAACTAAATAACACCGAAATAAATCAAATGAACTTCATTTATGTAAAATAATATTTTGACTAATTATAAAAAAAAAAAAAAATTGACTAATTATTAAAAAAAAAAAAGAAGAGCATAATGTCTTTATAATTCAAAATATAATTAAAATAAAAATAAAAATTTTAAAATCACATATATAGACATGAATGCTTTTGTCAAGTTTAATTAATAATGGTTTTTTTTTTTTTTATTCATTTGAAAAATTATTTTTATTGACATGACAAATATATATAATTGGGAGAATCGTAAATACTCCCCCGACTTTTAACCAAATGGCAAATCAAACCCTCTGGTTTGAACAATCAGCAAACAACCCCCTACCATTAAGTAACCCTTGCATTATTTGCTGCATGTAGGGGGTTATTTGCTGATTTGTAGGGGGTTATTTGCTGATTGTTCAAATTTGTAGGGGGTTATTTGCTGATTGTTCAAACCAGAGGGTTTGATTTGCCATTAGCTTAAAAGTCGGGGGGGTATTTGCGATTCTCCCTATATAATTTTACTAAAACAAAGTATACATTAAGTCAATGAAAATCTATAAATGTCTATAAAAGTCTTTTAAAATGAAAATCTACGAAAGTCTTTTGAAATGAAAGTCTATGAAAGTCTTTTAAATAAAAGTCTATGAAAGTTTTTCATAATCTTATAAAGTCTATAAAAGTCCATAAAATCTGCAAAAGTCATCCACTTAAAAAAGAAGTCTTTAAAAGTCTTTCAAATCCTAATTGAATACACCCCCCCTAAGATTATTTTCACCATTTATTTTGTTTTTGGAGTTGATTGAAGAAGATGAGATTTGTGGATTTTATTTTTGTGATTTCCTTTTGGAATTGATTGAAGAAGAAGGAAGAAGATATGAATTATTGAATGAGATATGTGGATTTTTTTTAATTGATTTTTGATTTAATTTTTTTTTTTTGGAATTATTAAATTATTTGAATTAATGAAAGAGATATGATATGATCTTTATTTTTTAATTAATTTTTTTAATTTCGTTTTTTTTTATAATTTAATCTAATATATATAATATGTTTTTTTTTTTAAAAAAAAATTATTCTTTTTTTTAATTAATTTGATTTCCATCGTCCATCATGGTGATGGACGGTGGAGATCAATCTTTCTTTCTTTTTTTAAAAAAATATATTTATTGAAAATAAAAAAATTTATTATATCCTTTTAAAAAATATTTATTTGTCATTAAAAAAAAAAGTATTAGGGAAAACCTTAGGGGAGGTTGGTGTAATTAGTTCTTGTCACATGACGCGCATGTGACTAGAAAACAGACGGAATGTGGCTTCCGTTGCCATTCCGTCAGTTTTTGCAAATTTCCATTAGTTTAGGGGATTTAGTGCTGAAAAAAAAAATTTAGAGGGTAAAGTGTATATTTTTGAAGAGTTCAAGGGATATCTGTGCCAATTAGCCAAAAAATAATAATAATAGAATTTTAAAAGATGAAAAAAAAAAAAAGATCGATGGAGATCTATAGATTGATCTGGTGAGGGAGGGGAGGCTGGAGCTTGCCTAGTTGTGAACCGAATGAGGCTTGCGCCCAGGGACGTAACCAGGATTAAACATTAGGGTGGGCTAGAATAATTTTTTTTTTAATATATAATTAACATTATGAGAAAATTGTATTAATTCAATTTTTTTTTTTTTTTTTTTTTTTTTTTTTGTCAACTGGATGTTGTCATATTGGAATACACTTTTCGGGATCACGTTCATAATGAAAAGTATTGATGTGATATAGAGTATGAGTATCATCATTTGGAGTTTTGGATCTTTTAGTCTTGGGAGATCTTGAATTTGAAGTGTGAATATCACATGAGACATTTGGCCTACTTGATGACTCACCGTTATCTTTTTTAACGAAATAATGGAATAAGTTTCTTTTTTGCATTACGACCTATATAAATAGACACAAAAATAAGTCATTAAATTAATTCTTATTTGATTACTTCTATATACGTCAAGAAATAAAAAAATTACTTACATATATAATGTTCTTATATTATAATATTAGTCAATTTATTCGAAATATACAAATACAATGTTAAAAGAAATATAATTCATTACTTTCTAAAAAAAAGTATATATTATTTAATTATTAGTTTAGTTTGGTTATGATGGAGCATTCACATCACATAAAAAAATAAATATTCACTTATATTACTTTTTACTAACAAATCTAAAAACAAAAGAATAATTTTTAAAAAAATAACAAGTATGTATCTTAATTTCAACCAAAACAAAAAGAAATTTATTAAACAATAATGTTAATTTGTAAATTAAAATTAGAATAATTAATAATTAGATTAATCCTAAAATTTTAATTACAAAACAAAGTTTTTAAATTTACAATATTTATAAAAATATACCTAATTGGAAGATAAATGATTAATGTTAATCGAGAGGTTTGAATAAAATTTGGAAAAAAAAAAAAAATGAGAGAGAAAATAATCATTAAAGAAAAAGAATTTTTTTTTTGAAATCAATGTTGCCTTTCACCTTGAGAATCGTGATGTGAGTAAAGTACAAAAAGTAGGTAAAAGTCCACCACCAAATATATATAATATATAGCTGTTGCTACTAATATACGGTTTCACACTTTCACTGATGTTAGCATTAATTTTTTTTTTTTTTCTTAAACCTTCAAATTCTTTTTAAAAGGCTAGGGTGGGCCCAAGCCTAGCCCAAGGTCCGTCCCTGCAGTTGCGCCTCCTCTTACACCGCATGAGAGAGGATAGGGAGGCTCATCTCCCATGTTCGAACCGGAGTAGGATTGAGCCTCCCTTAGAGATCGATCTCAAGATCTCCATAGTGATCCAATCTAGATCTCCACCTTTATTTATTTTTGTTTCATTTTCTTTTTAATATGATATTTGTCTTTAATCTCCGCTGGCCATCTCTGAGATGAACGGTGGATTCTGTTTTTTTTTTTTAATAAAAAAAAAAAATCAATTTGCATTTTAAAATAAATTATAAAAAATGAGATGAAATGATGAAAATATGCTTCCAACGGTTACATTTGACCAAATTTAATTACTTATAGAGAAGGTGAATGTTAATTTTCGTAAAAGTTTTTCCTTCCTATGAATTGGCTTACCTCAAGCAGGTTTCGTGTAATTTCTTCATTTAAAATTGAAATTGCTATGTTTACATATTGATCAAGACATGTCAAATACTGACACAATCAAATACAATTTACTTTGTAAATTATGGTAAATCGTATTCGTGAGTTTAAAGTATTACATAGATAGTAATAGTATGACTATATACAATTATACATATCCGTCGTCCAAGCTTTGGGGTAGATATGCATGAAATCTCTTATAAGTTATCTCATGACTGGATTTTTTTTTTTTTTTTTTGACAATATCATGATTGAAATAATTGATCATCCAAGATCTATCCAATATTTAAGTTGGAGTAGTACGACTGTTAATTAAGTTTGGTCAAGTGGAGACTATATAATATAAATCTTATTAATTAATTAAGTTGATGAAATCCATTTTGAAAAACTATAGATTCTTGACAAAAATATACAAATAAATTGTATCATATGAAAACTTGAAATTTCGTATTTAACTGACAAGCCAGCTAATTAGTAAATTATTTATTTATTTATTTATTTTTCACATGCTAGCTGCTGGTTTAGATATTAATATTATATTAAGCATATATGGACTAATTGCACAAACCTCCCCTGAGTTTAGGTCTAATTACAGCTAGATGGACCTTTTACTCGAAATTACACAAACCTCCCCTACCATAAACTTAACCATTGACCAAACTTTTAGGGTTAAATGACTTGAATGCCCCCATTTGTATTATTTTATTACCTAAAATAAATAAATAAATAAATAAATATAATCTAATATATAATAAAAATTTAAAAATTTTCCTCAAATTCTTTCACCAACAACTTGGCAAAGCTTGGTTCGAGTATGGTAGGGGACTTCATCCACTGGAGCGATAATTGAGGGAGTTTTACGTGGCCTCTATTTATCCTCTTGTCTCCCCTGTCTCTGCTTTTAGCTGGTTCTGCTCGTCTATGTCCTGTGGTGTGGCTTTGGTGTTTGTTTCTTTCTTTCCCTTGCTTTGTGTTTGTTGGTTTTGGTAGGGTTGCCCCTTGTTGCCTTTGCTTTGCCCAGGATGTTCTTGTTGTTGCTTGAAGCTTTTGCTTGGCGCCTTAACAAAACTGTCGTTAAAAAAAAAATTAAAAAAATTTAGTAAAAATGATGAGGATAATGTTGTTATTTTTTTTCGATATTTCTCACCTATTTTTCATAAATAATAATAATAAAAAAAAAAAACCTTTATGGACTTTTTTTTTTTGAATGGGTGATGAATCTCGAAAAAAAAAAGCTCAACTAAGAAAGAAATTTTTTTTTTTCCTTTTGTTGAAAATGGGTGTTGAACCTAGAAAAAAAAAAAAAAAAAAAAAAAAAGCTTGGATGATGATGATTTTCTTTTTAGTTGAAAATGGGTGGTGATAGATGTCGACAAAAAAAAAATCGCCATTTTTTTTTTCTCTTCTGAAAATTAGGTGATAAAGATCGAAAAAAATAACAATATTATTCTTATTTGCTTTATTAAAATTTTAAAATTTTATTATATATTAGATAATATTTATTTAATTATTTAATTTCGGTAATAAAATAATACAAATGGGGGCAATTAAGTCATTTAACCCTAAAAGTTTGGTCAATTGTTAAGTTTAATGGAAGCCAACTTATGGTAGGGGAGGTTTGTGTAATTTAAAGCTAAAGGTCCATCTAACTGTAATTAGACCTAAACTCAGGGAGGTTTGTGCAATTAGTCCTATATATGATATATCTGTGTGATGTAAGTATGTAACCAAATCTGGCTTTTCCAAATCTGAATTTACCCAAATTTTGAAGAATTTTGTGATGTATGTTCATCATTAATAATTGGAATGCTAGCTTTTTGTAAGAGTTTTTTTTTTTTTTTAGTTACTAGTAAATGATTAGGTCCATTAGGATTCACATGTTTTTTTTTTTTTTTGATGGAAAGGATTCACATGTTTAATCACATGAGCTGTAATAATTTAATCTGTGTTACATTTCATCAAAATTGAAATGTATACACCGCGTAGTTTCAAAGTCAAAGTAAGGAAAATTATAATGTTTCAAATTATATATTCCTTTATTAATTTATTTATTAGGACACCCTTTTTTTTTTTTTTTTTTTTTGCTTTCTTTCTATTTTTGAAGTATTACACAAATAATTTTGAGTTTGTTGCTCTGAATTTATTAACTTTTAATGTTTTATTTCCAACTATAGTATCCATGATCTAATAACTCACCGAATGTTTCACTGATTAGGAGCATCTCCAATGCAAGAGTGGTTTGTGAAAAAAAGATGCCATATAGGATAAATAGACAGTCTATTAAAAAATGCATCTCCAATGCTGCTGTGCATTTTCAACCTTATTCCCTATGGCAAAATAAAAAATAAAAAATTAGACATTGTCAACATGACTGTCTACTTTCAGACAGCTTATTACACGTTATTAAAATAAATGTGTTTTAAATAGAAGCATTGGATATCAAATTTTAAGTTGATTGTCTATCAAATCTATCTTTATGCCACACAGGAACAAGTCTATTGATATTGTTGCCATGTCAACGATTTTTTGTATGTAAACCATTTTTACATCGGAGATGCTCTAAATGCATCCTAACATTGATCTCTAATATCATACCACATGTCATAAATAATCGATCAAATTTATTTTCTATATTATGTGACATGATATCAGTGTTGTGTCTGGATGGTTCGCATGCGTATTACGCCCAATGCACTTAAGATTTTGAGAACCACAATCAATATATATATATATATATATTTACATAGAGGAATCAACAACAGGGCTGGGATTCAACCAGAAGAACTCCTTTGCAGAGGAGAAGGCAGATAGTGCCAGCTTAAAAGCCAAGGAATTTCCTGATTTGGAAATCACAAGACATTTACTACAACTAGCAGATAACATAAGCGCCTTGATATCATTAAAAATGAGTTTTGTATCCTTAAAGAGCAGGCCATAATCGGAGAGGATAGAATCCATTCTAGAAAAATTAGATTCAGTAGAATCAATCTGGAGCCTGTAGAAATTTGCAAGAGAAAAACCTTCCCGAACAGCCAACGCACACCCAACATCATCGTTGTACTTGCCTCTCAGAGTGAAGGCACGAGCAACCAGAACCTGACCTTTGTCATCACAAATAGCAGCACCAATCCCAATAGAGTTAGCATTCTTACGGGACGCCACTGCAGTATTAAGCTTAAGGTGGCCCGGGGGAGGAGCTATCCAATCAGAAAAATTCCAAAAGGGCAGAGGAACAAACCGGGCAGGGATGGCACTTCTAGTGTCCTAGAATTTAGACAAGAAAGCAAGAGCCCCAGAAACCACCAATTTTGGACATTTTAATTTTCCACAGTTGTAGAAAGAGTTCCTATTTTCCCACACTGCCCAAGTAAGAATGCAGAACTGCTCAAGATCATCCTTGCCGAGGACTGAAAGAAAAGAGACAAACAACTCTAAGACAGGGAAATTTCGCCTACCTGAAAAGAGACTGGCAAACCGAGAGAAGCTCCAAGCATTTTTGGCAACTTTACAACCAAACAGGGCATGGCTGGTAGATTCAACCCCGCAATTACATGTCTTGCAGCAAGGATCATCAACTATCTTCCTCTTCCAAAGATTCTCCAAATAAGGTAGGGCATTCCAACAACATCTCCAGATAAAGATACGAATTTTAGGGGGCAAATTAAGCTTCCAGAGAACATTCCACCATTTCTTTAGAATAGAGGAATTGGACACAGAGGCATTTAGACACTGTTCAGTAGCTAGACGGTAGCCACTTTGAACTGACTACAAACCTTTTCTGTCAAAATGCCAAGTGAGGTAATCCTGTCCACCTCTCTAGCTGATCGGAATGGAAAAGATTTTTTCCCTATCAATTGGGAGCAAAATTCTATTCAGCTCATCAACATCCCATCTTCTTCGGTTTGCATCAATCAAGGATTCCACAAGGAAATCAGACTCAGGGGAGGGAGTTATGGGCTTGAAGGAGGTAGGACGGGGGATCCATGGATCATTGAAAACCTTTATCATTTTCCCATCTCAAACCACCCATCTTAGACCTTTCAGAAGAAACGAGCGACCCCAAATTAAGCTGCGCCAAATGTGAGAGCATCCAGCCTTGACGGTTCTAGCCAGGAAATTACTGTGATTAAAATATTTTGCTTTTAAAATTTGGGCAGCTAGGGAATTTGGCTCTTGAAGCACCCTCCAAGCCTGCTTAGCTAACAAAGCCTGGTTGAAGGCTGAGAGATCCTTGAACCCCAGACCACCATGGCTTTTCGGACAACACAGATTTTCCCACTTGACCCAATTGATTTTCCTTTTTCCATTTTTGGATTCCCACCAAAACTTAGACATCGTTGAGTTCAAGTCATGGCATAAGCCTTTCAAAATTTGGAAGAGGCTCATCGTGTAGGTAGGGACTGCTTGAGCCACGACCTTGATCAACACTTCTTTGCTTCCGAAAGAGAAGATGTTCTCGTTCCAACTCTTCACCTTTTTCCCCGATCCTTAATCTCGTTAAAAAGTCTCACCTTATTCTGACCCACCATCGTAGAAAGACCTATATATTTATCCTGATAGTTGATATCCCCCACCTCCAAAGAACGCTGTATTTTCGACCTGATCCTCTCCTCTACATTCGGGCTGAAGGTGATAGAAGACTTCTGCAAATTTATTTGCTGCCCGGAGCTACGCTCGTAAATTCCCAGCAAATCCCTGATACACCTGCTGCTAACTAGAGAAGCCCTGCAAAACAGAATACTGTCATCCGTAAAAAAACATGTGGCTAATTCGAGGAGCACCCCTACAGCAGTTAATACCCAAGCCACACCCATTTTTTTCTGAGTTTGAAATCAGCCGGGAAAGAGCTTCCGCGCACAAAAGGAAAAGGTAGGGGGAAAGGGGGCACCCCTGTCTCAACCCCCTAGTCGGATAAATCTTCCCCACGGGGCTGCCATTGAGAAGGAAGGAAAGATTGGACGATGAGATACAATCCATAACTAACGCGATCTAGTTTGAGGGAAAATTCATCCTCATCATTATCGCTTTTAGGAAGTCCCATTTGACCCTATCATAAGCCTTGCTCATATCGAGCTTTAGAGCCATCAAGTCTCTTCTACCTTTTTTCCGGTGAGCAATTGAGTGCAGAGATTCAAAAGCTACTGAGACATTATCAAATATCTACCTCCTAGGTACAAAGGCTGATAGGTTAGGAGAAATAAGCTCAGGAAGAAGATTTTTAAGCCTAGCAGCCAAGACTTTAGTAACTGTTTTATAAACAACACTACAAAGTGAAATTGGGCGAAAATCTAAAGGAGATAAGGGTATCTTAATTTTTGGAATGAGAGCTACATTAGTATCGTTAAAAGCCCTGATCGAGGCTTTACCATTAAGCACCTGTAGACAAACTTTTGTAAAGTCATCACCTACAATATTCCAGAACTTCTGAAAAAAAGCGGCATGGAAACCATCCGGGCTCTGGGCCTTGGTGGGGCTCATTTTAAACATCGCATTCTTTACCTCATCCTGAGTAAATACCCCATTCAAAAACTCCCTTCTTTCCTCACTCAACTGAGAACAAATACCTTCAGATGCTCTGTTTATATCCAGACCTGATGGATTTGAGGATTTGAAGATGGTGGAGAAATACTCCTGAATAACGCGGGTCAAATTTTGGTCACCACAGTGAATATTACCACTAGCATCAGTCAGGGAGTGGATGTAATTCTTTTTCTTCCTGGAAGTAGCTTTAGCATGAAAGTATTTAGAATTCGAATCACTTGCCTCCAGATAGTTTACACGGGCTCGTTGCTTCCAATAGATCTCGTCTCGCTCAATCAGCCCTTCAACCACAGCTTCTAGCTTCTTGATCTTCTATATCACCCCTAAAACCCCACACGATTTGTACATAACCTCTATCTCCTTATTTAAAGTGGCAATCCGCTTACCCAAATCCTTGAAACGATTATTGCTCCAACCCTTTAAAGCAGAAGCACAACTGTTGAGTTTTCTATTCATGTCCATCACCGAATTAGAGGGACCCTCAGCATCCCAAGCATTCTTCACCACCTCACCTACATCAACCTCTTTAATCCAAAAAGGTTCAAAACGGAATTGGAGATTTCTGCCTCTGGAGATATGGGGATTGGGAGTACAATTCAGTTTTAGCAAAATAGTACGGTGATCAGACGAGTTGAAGCCCAAATGTTCCACGATAGCATTCTTGAATTTGTCCGTCCAACTGGTATTTGCCAGAAACCTATCTATTCTTTCTTGGACGTTTCTTTTCCCGTCCCTTTTATTATTCCAAGTCAGAAAAGGACCTGAACAGCCTAAATCAGAGAGATCACAGTCGTCTATAACCTGCCTAAACCGAAACATATCCGCAAAAGCTTTAACCGAGCCACCTATTTTTTCATTAATACTGAGGATTTCATTAAAGTGCCCCCCCCCCCCCCCCCCCGGAGAGTCCAAGAAAAGACTCTTTTGTTGGGTGTGGGAGCTCCATAAAAACCTGAGAAACGCCAAACAAAGCCATCAGCCATTTGGACACATACATCAATGTGACCTACAGAGAAGGAGAGAATTTTAACCAGAACTTCTTTTTTCCATAGCAGTAGTAACCCACCACTCTTACCCATACTGTCTACCGAGAATCCATCACCAAAACGAAGACAATCTTTTATGCTTGTTGCCTTGTTCCCTTGTTCCCAGAAACCTTTGTTTTGGAGAGAAAGACAATATCAGGGGAATATTTCTTTAGCAGCCTTGATAAGGCCACGAACGCCCTAGGATTCCCCAATCCCCGGACGTTCCAGCTAAGGCCTATCATTGTTCTCGATGGACCTGGATTTCAGGCTCCGCCGATATCGTACCTTCCAGAATTGGAGGGGAAAGTTTCCATTTCTTCAAGCTGTTGTTTTCTTCTGCCGACTCAAAAAACACTTTTATTTTACTGACTAAAATTGACTCTTCTTTGGGGGAGATTGAGGAGGAGCCTTTCACCTTTGGAGACTTCTTGACCGGATGGACACATTTCCCCGGACTTTTCCCTTTGCTAATCCTCCTTGACAATTGCGGTCCAGGAGATGAGGGATAGCTTCCCCTTACCCTTTTCTTCCCGATTTTGCCTTGAGCAAGCACCTGCCTAATCGGACTAGAGAAAGTCCTTGAGAGTTGTTGTGCAACGCCTTCTCTTGCAGACCTCTTCCATTTTCTGTTCAATTTTTTCTTTGGGGAAATGACCATATCTGATGTCACTGGTTGAGAAAAGCTGGAATCAGTTAAGTCACCATTTGTTCTTTGTTCCGGGTACACACGTTGCACACTGATCTCCACATCTTTCACCGGTTGGGCCGGCCCATTAGCATCACCAGAGTCTTTAGTCTGATAAGTATTCCCTGCTAGTGGGCCTTCTAAGCACACAATCAATATTTTTGTTGCTGAATTTCTTAATAGCAAACATATATATTAATTTACAATAAAGATATCAGAAAGCACGTGTAGTGAAGACGCATTCAGGCTGGCCTTATAAAGTAGCTACTCAAACTTTTAGATCGATCTTTTCATTTCAATGCTTTTGATCATCTCATTTGCTCTCTTCTTCTAAACCAAAGTATTGATGATGAAGATCAATAGCATCAATAATTGCAAGAATGTAATTGGTTTGATTTGGTTGATTGTGATTCACATTCTGATAATGTCATCTTCATTGTGTATGTGCAAGGAAATCAGTAGTGTTAAAAGAGAGAGAAACCAGCAGGTGGTGTCAAGAAAGATGTTGCTTTCAATGGCTTCCATTTCTGCAGGATTAAACAAGCTGAAAGCAGCCATTTTTAAAGAGCCCAAGAAAGCTGTGGAGCCAAGCCTCAGGAAAGCCCCACCTAGCCTTGCAAATCCTATCCAGAACAAGTAGTCAGATCTCAATCATCCATGGAGAATTCTAATTTTCTTACTTATTTTTTATTTTTTTTATTTTAATTTTGGCCTTCTTGGGGTCTAACATTTTTCCCATTTCTAGCTTTAAAATTTTTGTAATTTTTTTTTTCATATGCTGCGATTTGGTGTTGTAGTGAAGAGAGACGTATGCAAGGAAAGTGTAAAAAGGTAGAATTAGATAGTAATTAATTAGTATTTAATTTGTTTTGCAATTATTGTTCTTTTGGGTATAAATAAAATATGTTTCTTAGTTTCCGCAAGTTTAGAAATTGATGAAAGTAAATTAATTCCATAGCATTTTAAATTTGTTATATTTCTAATTTATCTTTGAAATTTACTTGTATATCAATTGTCTTTGAGCATAGAAACCTAGATATCAAAAACTTGAAATTAATCAGCTATTTTTGGTCAATTTGGAGATAAGATGATAGTAGATTTAGAATTTTAATTGCTATATTCCTACCACTTTCTT